>VXAK01009144.1:34246-250754 GCA_013399435.1 Arenaria interpres
AATATTTTACACTACTAGTGGTGAAATACACGTGCATCAAAAAAAAAGAGTCAACTATAGACGAAACAGTGTTTCAGTGTTAGATTCCCTCTGTATTTCAGTGGGATTTTACTAAAGTTTACCCGTTAGTATGAAAATAGGAATTAGTATGTAATCCAAAGGGAAGACAAGCTCTGTATAATAGAGAAAAAATGTAAGCAGAGGTACTGACAGCAGAGAGGGATGTGTGGACATGCATTGGCAAATTGAATTAATTCCCAAACACCCAACTTCAGAACATTTTCTGAAATGCTGTTGCACCAGCTGCACAGATGTGACATTTTTTATCTCTATTAACTTGACCTTGCAGTAACTCAGAGGTGGAAAATTCTGACTGAATTCTGACCCTAAAGTCAAGTGAAAACTCTTAACGACTTCAAAATGGCCAGAACTTTGTATCTCCACTCCTAGGAACCTCTCCGTTATTTTTACACTATAAAAAGGAATGACAGGTGTTCATTGAAATTTTTACTCTATAATCTTTGTTGACTAAGAAATTAGAAGTCCTATTCATTTTTCATTAAATACAATGATATAATCTTTGCAAATACTGTTTATATGTAACAGGTTTTTTCCAGCCATAGTTTGGAAGGAGTATATAGTCTCATGCATATTTGGAACATAAGACTTCATTCTTTAGTATGTATTTAGGCTATTAGAAAACACAAAAGTTTTTCAATGAGAAACCTTAGGAATTTAAATCTATCAGACAAATTAAAACGACTTCTGGTAGATACCTCACCCCTTTAAAGTGGAAATTTTTGCCTTACTGTTTAACAGAAAGTAAGAAAATTCAGCATATAAAATGAACACACTCTTGATCTAGCTTCAGAGATAGAATTTGTAGAGATTTGGAGGAGTCATATTCGGCTATCTTTCAAGTGAAGTAGCAATGCATGTCAAAGATTACAGTGTGGAACAAAAGAACTCTGGGTTGTCAATACTATGTTTCACTGAATTTTCACTGAATTTTAGAGTTGGAAGGGACCATACAGATCATCTAGTCCAATTTCCCTGCTAAAGCAGAAACATATGGAAAACCACATGCCACTGACATGCTATAACATTTATCTCAACCACTACAGGCAACCAGACAGAACTGAACCTGTTTTAGGTGACTAAAAGATAAAGTACTTTGACAATGAACAGATAAATTTTATTGTTGCCTAGATCTTTCTTAAAGTGTATAACTTGAAGTTTGTCTAATTATCCATTCATTTCAAACACCACATGTAATGGTGTTGACATATTGATACTGTAACAAACTCTGCTGAGTAATTTGCACAGTGTACAATAGAGACATACTATTTTGCACTCAGAAAGAAAAAAAAAAGCATATTTTATTTTCAAAGCAAATTTTTCTTCATAAACAATGACTGCCAAAAAGAAAAAGGTCAAAACTGGAAAGATAAAGTGTTTTTAAGCTTCTAAGAATACATAATAAGCTACTGAGAAGTAGCGAGAGAGGTAGGTTATTTAGGAGAAGCGTTTCCCTGCTCTCAGAATAAGAATACATTTAGCAATCAGTGCAAAACAAAGCGAGCACTTAATCCTGCAGCTAGGAAGAAAGGGCCTGATGCTACAGCATTGGAGCGTATAGAGGGCTTGGAATTCTACTACTACTTCTGTTATGGCACAGTCAATTAAAAGATTCCCAAGGCACAGTTTGAGAACATGAGAAAAAGAAAATACGCTTCCCAGAGGAAAATCTGAGTCAAAGTAGCACCTTTCTTCTGTTCTATCAGTAATACTGTACACAGTAATATTGTACAGTAAGAGTTTCAGTGAGTATCTGAAAGAACATCAGGATTGCTTTAAGAAACTTTCTCAAACTGAAATTTTCCCATTAAAATCTTATTTTATTATTTCAACTTGGAATACAGAGGTGCAAAGAATACTGTCTTTGTGAGAACTCTCTCAGACACACCAAGAAACCTGCTGAAAACTGCAGTTGAGTTTAAGCTTTAAGCAACATTTAATTTAAATTGTACATACAAAGAGTTTAAGGAATGAATTTCAAAATATATACTGAAGTACAGTAAAAATGGTACTTTAAGTAACAGGTTAGATTTATGGATTTATCATTTTAGGACTGCTGAATACATCTTGAAAGAAAAAAAAGTATGTAACATGGTAGTAAAAATAGCTTTTGCTCCTTGTTTTTTTCTTGGAAGATTAACTATGGATAAAATAGCAAAGGAAAGACACAAGAGATCTGCTATTCATGTTTTATTTTATTTCTTCTGTGTAGAATGAAGGAAGCAAGTCTGGAAAGGACCTGTAAACCAGGACAGAAGAAGGAATCATTGCTGAGGATGATGAAGCAGATAAAGCAATGCACAGCCAAGGGGATGAACCAGATGAAAACAAAAAACCTCAGGGCATCTCCACATTGAGGTCATAAGAAACATGCAGAGTTGGTCATGGGATAATGTAACTATTGAAACTGGCAAAAAAGAAATCTGGTATTGAAACATGTTACCTAAAAAAATCTAAACTTTCAAATAAATTAGTCAGAGGTGATGGAGTTTTCTCTAATTTTAAGTGACTTCAATTATTGTTAGATGAACTGCAACTCAGGTACTTGCTGCCGTTAACGAAAGTAACACATTTTTACAACTGATTCTGGAATTAGTTCTCCAGAGTTAACATCATGAATTTAATCAAAATGATCTTAACTCTAAACCATAGTTCATCATTGTCACGACTGAAGTGTAAATATATTTAAAAGCACTTATTAATTACCAGGCTTTCCAGTAAACTAAGACAGGACTTCATAACTCTCAGGTAATAATATACAGTTGGTAATATCCTGAAGAACTAATACATCCACTAGCTCTACTCTTGTATTAAATCCAACCACAAACAAAAGCATGTAGACTTCTTTTTGAAGGACATCTTTTAAATAGTACTAATGAATATAAAGGATGTATCCAAGTATACATAAAAGCTCTGTTTTCTAAACAGAATTTGAAACTGTACCCTCATATATACACAAATAATTTTTGATCCTGAAAGCCACTACGCAGTATGAAACGCCTACACGAGGTACATTCACAGCTCAGTTACACACGGTCTCAGCTGGGGCATTTTTCTAATTGTTAGCCCTGACACTAAAACCCCCAGCAGTTAGGTAAAACAGAACAGTCAAAGGAATTGCAAAAGATGTGGAGGATGTAATCTATAGCAAGCATTTAACAGTGGCAACATTAAACTTTTCTTTATCAACACAAAAGACAGTAGATGATAATTCAAAGAAATATACTGATGGAAGCATAAGAAAAACATCCAGGCAGTGGAACGTACAAACCACTGGCCTGATATTCTCAGCCCTGCTGTTTTGCCTGACATTTCTTCTGAGATGACTGAAGCCTTCCTTCCACAGGTGTCAGGAATTTCCTTCCTCTCTTTAGTCAAAGTCAGCAGCAGAGATGCCTTGTGAATCGAACATCTTTTCTGGATGAGCGCAGTCAGTCTCTGCAATTAGAATGTAACTGTCTCTAGCTGAGAAAAATTTACTGAATAAAGCTTAGTTTTTGCAAATGACACCTGCAAGAGGTTGAACTGCCACCAACCTCAATCAGATCAATGGACTAAAGAGTCATCAGCATTTTTTAGGAAGTACTCCATAATAATTAGAGCATCTTTATCAATATTGGGAAGACGATGCTGAAAGGTATTATTAGAAGTTGCAACAAATATTGTCTTTTAGAAGTGACTTCTCCTACAGAGCCTGATACAAAGCACAGTAACAAGGAAGGTAGAACCTGAAACAGAAGAGTTTGCTCCAGCTACCTAAATAGATCTCAGCTCTAAGTACCCATTTGTGCTTCTAACCAGCTAATTGGTCTCACAGTCAAATCACCAGAGGCACAACTACTCTAATTAGCACCCATATCCAGTCAGAGATACAATGTATAGGCACAATTACAGTTGCGACAATTCAGCTGCAAAAGTGCTCCTTCAAGCCTTAAATCATACTGGATATTGCTTGGTAAATCCTAATGCAGTTCAGTAGAGGCTCAAAACACACAGGCCTATTTCTCACTGAAATTTAAGACCACAGACTCTTTCTATTACCTTATTTAAGAGTAAATATATGAAAAAAATCCATCAGGTTCTAGCTAAAGGGAAATCCATGTTTTTCATATTTGGAACAGAAACAAGCTCACATCAAAATCTAGTCCAGTACACATTAGTGCCTTAGGACTGTATGTGGATGTTTTATAGACATTTATTTAAACATTCCGTTTCTTTTATTCCCTCTGCTTTATTCGATTACTCTTTTTGCAGGCTAAGAATTTCAATGTGGGTTTAAATTAAGCCTCAAAAAATGACAGATACAACACATGTTTGAGTTTGAGGCAATTTCTATTATAATAATTACTAAAATATGAAACCACTCCAGTTTTGAAACTATAAATATTTTCAATAAGCTATAACCAGCAAACTTCTAATGGTATCTGTGTCATGAAGGCATCTTTCGGCCACTTTATCTTGGCTATTAGGTGTTCACATCCATAAATAATCCAATTCTTTAACTTGTTCTAATTAATCAGATAAAGCATTATTGTAATTTCCACTACAAGAAAAAAACCAAACCAAACCAAAACCACCAAAACCCCAAAAAACTTCAAAGATCACACAGAAGTCCTATTTTTGTGATTGCCTGGTGCATAAGCATTGGTAAAAGACAGCTATACTATCGGAACAGCCCACTCTTACAGTTCTTTATCATACTGAAACTTACATGAAATGTGATTGGTATAAGAAATAGATGAACAGAAAATAGGCCTGTTCATGAACTGAGTAAAAAATATATAAACCACAACAAAACCTCCTTCAGTGTAAGGAAGCAGAATGAAGAGAAGACTAAGCATGACTGAAGAAAGAATACAATAGCTTCATTCTGTATTTACACTAATCACAGTTCATCTCATTCACTACCAAGCTGGTGCAACAGCGACAGCCAATATCAAAGAAATAAATATCATTATTATGAATTCTGCCAATCCCATTTTCCACAACAGGTAAGAAACAGGCAACATTAAAATGAAAGGGATATCCTTTAGCTAAAATAACGTGCATCCAGATTATCCATCTAATCAAACCTGCACTCCTATTAAAATTACAAAACATCTATGGCATGGTAACGCTTAGTTTTTTCTCTGTGAAGTTGAAGGAGAAACTGAGACAAAGAAAAGTATTTTAATAAACATAAGTCTTGTAGAAACAAATCATAAAGAACCTGACCCAAACAGAGCAGACATTAAAATTCAAAAATGATCTCTGCTAGGATCACAGAGATTTTAACTTAGAAATAAGCATAGATTTGTGTAGCTAAAAATTACTTTATTAAGATTTAAGTTACGATTTGTAAATCTCTTGCAGTATTTCTACATATGCTTGAGGATTTGTAAATCTATTATAGGATTTGCAATTCAGCTTTTCACCTTACAAAGTGAATGAGAGATGTAATTAAATCCTATCTTAAAGCACTGATTCCTAAATCAGGGCTTCCGAGTTCAGAATTCCAGGTCCATTGTATAAATCAGAGGATAAACCCAGACTCTAGAAACACAGATGCGTTTTGTCTAAAGAGACAAATTTTTCAGGAAGTCAAAAAATAAAACTGAAGCTATAACTGCTAGAAAATATTGACCAACTTAGGACTACTGGTCATGCCTCAGTGTTTTAAGCCTGTTTCTTTTCTATGCTTTTATATGTTGCACTTAAAAATTATTTAAAAAGCATGACTAATGCTTAACAGTTATGAAACCCACTTAAAATCCATGGATGTCTCCTGCATCTGCATTCCGTTTTGGAATTCTATTGTTCTTTTTTCGGAAGCAGCCAAGCTGCACTTCTAGGTTTCCTCCAGTATCCTGAAGCTCACAAGGTAACACTTTCACTTATAAAAAGAGAATGCTAGTATTTAAGAAGTGGTAAGAGCATTGAAGAACCTCAGGCTTACAAACCTCATATGACTACAAAGTAAAATTAACCAAACATAATAGTAGTCATCTGATACCTACATTTTTGGTATTACTGAATTTCTCACCTTCCCTCCCAACCCCTTTTTAAAAGATCAAAAATACTTTTATGAAATTATCTATATAACCTTTATACAACTCTCCTTACGCTTAAATCACCTAATTTTAACTCAAGAAATATTCCAGTCATACGATCTTCACAAAAACCTATATTCTCTTTTTCTGGGGAACTTTTAAAACACGCCTTAAGACAGTCCATGCTGGGTGATGTACCTATTTTTCCCATGGATTAGTAGCACATAATACTACTGCCTCGTACCAGCAAAACTCAAAGTCACATCTAACACAGTGATTTTGGGAAAGAGCAGAGGTAATTGTCAAGGGAATTAATTCTGCATTTTACCTCACCTTTACACTTCATTTACTACTACAAAAAGCAAAATAGATTTTATACTATGCAAAAATTACTACTGCCCAAGTTTTAACTGCTGAAGGTTTGGCAACATGTGGTTCAGTTCTCTCAGAATACGCAAAAATATTCCTGAAAATCCCCTGCAGTCCTGGATTAAACTAGGCTTGCCAGAAACCATACAGTGGACTGACTGACAGACTGCTGAAGCTTAGAAATCAAGAAAAAAAAATAACCTAGAAATTCTAAAACATGAGGATGACAGCTGTTCTAAAATTAGTCTCCTTGTGATGAGCGTTATACCAGAAAGAAATAGATTGTCACCACGTGCCAGCGTTAGCTGACATCTGCTATAAGAAAAAAAATGTACCTCCCAAGTAGGCAGCAAAAGCATTTGTTCATTACGTGTTTTGTAAAGGGTGGTCCCTACAGCACAACATTTTAAATAAAGATGCAAATCATTATATCGCTATTCTAAAAGATCTGTAACTTCAACGTGGTTTTAAATAACCCACGAGGCTTCGCTCTTTTTTTCCCCAACTCAATAGACCCACCTGTCAGCTATGTGAAATTACCATATAAGAGGCATTGGAAGTTACACACATTCTGTGCATATACTTTTCCTAATTGAAATGAAAAGATTTATCAAAGTTTCAAAGGTTTATTCAAATCATTCTCGTAGCCTAGTTTTGCACATGAAAAACATGTCAGATAACAAAAGCATCTGGCAACAATCCGACTGTTTCTCATTCTGGCATTGTACCCATCACACAGCAAATATTGACTGGCATCACTGCATACAGGACTATTCCAAAAGCGCTGAAGAAAGAAGCTTTGTAAGTTGTGACTGTCTCTTTCTCACAGAAATTCTCCAACATTTATGACATTCTCTTGTATTGCACTGCTGGTCCCTGGCCATCTCTACCCTCAAATACTTTTTCCAGTATTATCCCTTTCCCAAAACGAAGCTTTGTGCTTTAACAGAACAAACATCAGAGCATTTTAAATTGTTTTAGTAGAGGAAAGGAGAACAGCTTTGCATCAAAACTGATGCAGTCACTTACATAAAGGAGTCTTGCAACTTTGTACCAGCAACAGTGCATGAATCTAATGTCCCGTAATAGAAAGGAAACACTATGACATGACAAAAGCAAATATCACTCCTATCACCTTCAAGGAGGAGGATCTGGGATCAGCCGTACATTATTCCCTTGGAAGTTGATGGAGCAAATAATCTTGGAAACCATTTCCAAAAATATGAAGGACAAGAAGGTGACTGGGAGGGGTATGAATGGATTTACGAACAGGAAATCACGTCTGAGCAACCTGATACCTTGGTGTGTGACTGGAGATGCTCAAAACCCAGCTGGACAATGTCCTGGGCAACCTGCTGTAGTTGACCCTGCTTTGAGGAGGTAACTTCTCCTTCAGTGATGTCCACAGGTTCCCTCCAAGCTCAAGTGTTCTGTGAATCTTTTCTCCTGTACTTAGGGCTGTGATCCATTTGCTGACATGAGTATCAGAGACATCCCAGGCACTCCAAGACACACCACGCTCTGGAACCCACTGCCACTGAAATCACACCCCAAATATTTTTAAACATTTTTGACCACATTTAATGTACACATACTGTTTATCCTGTTTTCCCATAAGCTTCCTTCACCACTCACGTTGTCCTTACCCAAGCAATTAAACCATCATGATAGCATCTTCCCTCCCACCCCCCACTTTTCAGTCCCCTGGGTAAAGCATCCTTCTATGTCTGAAGGGAAGGAAAGCAGTGCAAGTCTGAAAAAAACTCTGAAAACTGGCCAAACCCAAACTGTGATGATTTACTTATATCTTAGTTTTCTGCAGAACAGTATAATATGATAGTACACATTTATGTAACAAAAAAGTATTTTCCACATCTCCATTTTAAGATGATTAGCTTTTCTTCTGGGGGAGTTTCTACCTGCCTGAAAGTTGGAAGAGGTACTATTATCTTTTTTATGCAGCTGCTGAATGTGGTAAGCAGTGGGTTGGAACAGAGATCAAGTCGAATTAAAGATGGTTTGGTTTATTCTGGCTTGCAGTATTCAAACTGCACTAGAAAAAATTCAATTATAAAACTAATTACATCTTTAATTGCTTAAACAATCAGCCAGCTGACTTTATGTTGCTCTTGATACCGTGCAGGTGCACTCGCAGGTGTTGCCTCTGCAATATGTAAGAGTTCCATTGTAGTATCCCAACTTGCGCACAGGAGTGCTCGGAGGGCAAAATACCATTGTATCACATACATCCACAAATATATGGGCAAGTTAAGCAAGCTTTATTAGCGAATACAATTCCTTTATTTATACATATATAGCTACTGACCTGCTCTGTCTTCCTGTGAGGAGTCCCTAAACTGCTTTATAATCATTCTGGTACTGACATTTTTCCTTAAAAAAATTTCCAATTTTTCCTCCAAAACAGGTACTTGCTTTGGACATACAAAATAAATTAGGAAAAAGGCACAACTAACAGTGAATCGGGCCCATTATGTTAAAATTGTTCAATCACTTAACCATTTTGTCTCTTCCCTATATTTCATCAACTTTTAAATACAAGGAAAGACATCATTTTTTAAAAAATTAAAAAGGAAATTAATGGCTTTTAAAAATCCCATCTGAATACAAAACTAAACACTAAATTCACCCGAAATTCACAAATATATTCTGCCTCCCAGCATTTCTTTTAAATGAATTTAAGTCTTCACCGAAAAATTATCACCCAGTTTTAAATCTAAGCTGCCTGAACAGTCATATTAAGAGAGAACCTTTTCAGTGTTGATGACTATCATTTTTCAGAACGTACAATGTATCACCTGAAATGGAAGGTGGCGATAATTAGCATCAACTATTAGAAACACAGGGAAAAATAGGCCCAGGACTCTGATGTCGGTTTACTGTAATACTATAAGCAGAGTTTTGGAGTCTTCAAAAAGAAGACCACTCAAAAGGTAACCACCTTTTTTTCTAAGCCCTTTCTGGATGCCCAAACACCTGCGACATCACCACTGTTTGCTTGCGGTGGGTAGATGTCATCACCAACTCAGTATCGGTCTAAGCAAGTGCTTCACTTGCAGAGAGCAAAGAAATGTTTTTGCAGGCTGCAATTAGCAAAAACCTGAAAGTGACCATACTGGATTGCTATTTCTATGCGTGTTTTTGCTATAAACTCAGATTTCATGTACAAATACTGCTGCACTTTCCTGCCTACCTCCTAGACAGTGCTGGATGAAAAAAAACCTCAAGTAACATTAGCTTAATTGGGTTCTGAAAGAAAACAACCCCTGCCTGAAACACAACGAAGCAACTGGAAAAGGCTGTGAAAGACAGAGGATAAGAAGAAACCACAGCAACGTGCAGAGAAGGGCGTTAAGTAGCAAATAACTGGCAACAGAGCAAGTGGTCCATAAAATTAGACTCTAGCTGACAGTTGGGAGCTAAGCTGCTTCTTAAAATGGATCGTTATATATTGCTACATGAGAAAACGCACAACTATTCATCCCTCTACCTTTGCGAACAAAAGTAATTCCTTTCCTCATACACTCATACACGTAAATCTAATAAAATATTTCCTCAATATGCTGTCGTGGATCTCATCTACTTCTTAACACCATTCCCATGTACAACCAGGAGCTGTGCGAGGGAGTGCTCCCAACACTCCCTGATGCCGTAAAAACAGCTCCCCATTCCCGATTCTTATGAAAAGACAATTGATTTCAGCCAGAGTCTGCAGACACCCAGGTTTCTGTAGTGGCAGATTCCAATCCATCACATCGGACATACTGCCATATATCATGTTTGCTGTTTCATGAGCACATAATACATTAGCTCACTTGCATAAATTACATTGAGCTGAAGTATCATGTCAGTAAAGCTATAGCAGGATTACCTTCAACCATGGTTGCACAAAAGATGTAAATATGGCTCTAACATGCTCTAGGCAATCTTGCTTCGGCAGGGGAGTTGGACTAGATGATCTCTATGGTCCCTTCCAACTCGAGAAATTCAGTGAAATTCAGTGAAATGGTAAACTCACTTGTGAGCCGAGTAGCTTCAAAAATTTTATCTGGACACCATTTAAATTGTTATTTTTGCTGGAAAATGAGAGACAAAGAGGCTTCGCTGGAAAATGTTCTGTAGGGAGTCAAGGCTGTTTAGTAGTTTGAAGCTGTCTGAAAAGTCAAAAAAGCTGAGGAGTCCCCTCCAATTTCTGAGATATCAGGAAGTATTTAGGCAGTATGTTGTCTACTGAACTAATTCTGCAGCACTGGAAAGACTGTTTTGTTGTTTTTCAAATAGTTTGGTGTTGACCACCTGTACATTTCACTGTTCCCTTAAATTAGCATTTTTAAAAATAATTTTCTGTTTGAAATTGAAAAAAGTCTTGATCATAGGGTTCAGTATGGCATTTGCAAGAGTCAAATGACACAAACTAGCAAACTATTGTAGTACCATTGGCAGTAATTTCTTCCCTCTTCTTCTCATACTCTAATTGACAAAATCACTCTATTTTCAGTTCAAATTTGGTTCCTCCCCCCAAGATAAGATCATTGGCAGATTAACAGAAGATAAAACGATATCTGATATACGATACAGAGGTTCACACACTTAAACCTGAGAGGTTAAAATATCTTGATGTCAAACTGATTTCCACAGTTTTAAACAGACACAACACCAACTGAAAGCCAGGAGGAAAAACTAAAAACCACAGAACGCAAAAACTCAAAGCATGTAAATTTGGTACTTAAATACAAATTTAGTTGCTTTACTGGATCCTGCAATATCTGAAGACGCAGATCCTGGATTCGGATACCTTTTGAAGCCTTAGTGCTAGAGATATTATTGAAAATCAGCTAAAATTATTACTTACCGTGCTTACTATTCAAAAGCCACTATTTTCTACAGATTTACCTCTCTGTTGCATTAGCACAGATTTTTTCACACAGAAAATAACACAGTATATCAGATAGAGCAGCATAGTTGGTAATGATAAAGTGTGTGGGTTTTTGTACGGCAACCACTAAAATCATGTCGTAAGTAAAAAATAAAATGATCAAGACTATACGTAAACATATATACACGCCCCACTAAATTAAAATAGGGCACTGTAAAGTTTTCTTTCTCTGCAGCTTCAGTCTGCCCATAAGAAGAATAAAACAAAACAAGAAAACCCCCAGAAGTCTGAACACAGACAATCATTCTACACCAAGTTATCTTTGTATTTCATTTATCTGATGTTAATGGCAGAAGGTAAACACAAGTTCTGGAAAAAAAAAAATATTCCCAGGATCATTTCCACAGCTGCAAAGGGAAGCACAGAAAAAGTATCCGTTCAGCTGTGCTTTGTTCTTTAATAGAACAGACCAACCAAGGCTGAGGACATCTTGTAAAAAGTCATGATGATTTATAACAAAACATTTTAGAACATATGTTGCATATGCATGTTAAAACTGTTACACAACATTCTATTTTCTAGCTAACTTCTGCTCAGCTGCTTGCTTCAGAGGAGTGTAATATCATAGAATAAAGGATAGTAGGGACAAATTCAGATACGAGGCATGAAGCACATAAACATACAGAATTCCCCCTACTCAACAAGATAGCTCATTGGTCAAGGTAAAGACAGGGAGAGCGCTTACCAATTATCATCACGGGCAAAAAAATGCCAACTATTGCCAATTAGAACATATTTGGATAGTATGAAACAAAACCAAAAAGACTAAACTTAAATATGTTTTCAGAGGCCCCGCCAACCTCACTGATGGGCTCAGCTGTGGCTGCAGTGGACCAACACCTCACCAATTCCTCATCTTCCTTTTCCCTTCTTCTGAAATCAAAGCCAACTAGCAATGTTTGAGGAACTGTCAATTCCTCTGCCTGAATAAAGTTCACAATTCTAGGGACACTGTGCTTTTTCTCTGTGTTACTGATCTTTTTTCACCTTGTATTATGGCTACATGACTGTTAACAACGACCTGAAGCATGCGCTACTTCTAAATATACCGTTTTGCCTTACTGTTACAACCTCTGCACAACAATTCTCTAAAACAACATTACACTTGGAACTCCAGCTGATAGCAAAAGATTGTATATTACAGCTGTTACAGTTCAGCATTTTTAAGCTCACAGTATTTTCTATGATGCTGTCTGAATTCTTCATGAAATAATTTCTATTCCATCACTGCACAGATAGGGATTCTATTATGAGGTTCCTTATCTCAGGGACAGGGTTCTTAAACGCTTATCGCAATGCCACTTTTCCATTTACATACTACGACTGACAAATAGGTTCCATCCATATTTTTGTTTACTGACCCATCTCCTGTGTGGAAACAAATTTGATTTAAAGCAGCTCCGAAGCATAGCAATGGAGAAATCTAATGTGTCTCTGCCATACAAAGGTAGCTGAAAGGAAGCACAGCACTCAAAAAGTCAAAATATAAGAACCACGTAGATGGCAGAAGTCACTCAAGTTTTATGCTATTCTTCTAAACTTTATTTTCAGGACAATTTTTGCCACATAAGTCTCTTATCTCCCTCTCAAACTTCTTAACCCCATATGTTTAATTCCTTGAGTACCACCCACTGGATCTGTTTCAAAAAGCAGGAAGATAGAAGAGAGATTTCTAAAAATGGAGGATACTAGTCTTCAGCAATCAGAATCAGGAAGACAGAACTGATGCTCACAAAGGCTCATACGATTGTTTCAGGACTGAGATGACATAGGATTGGGACAGTCTTAAGAACAGAAGAATTAAATTATCAAATAAAGCTGCAGAAACTTTTACGTAGCTGCTGTTGACTTCCCTATCCACATCACTACTTTATTCCCTTTATTAACAGGGATCAAAAAAAAAACATTCCACTCATAGACAGCTCCATCCTCGAGCTATTTCTGTACATTTTAAATCAATTCATATGCAGAAGTACAGCATTTAATCTTCATGAAACAGAAGATTTGAGCCAAAACCTCATGAGATCTCCAAAGTTCTCTCTACACTACTATATAAACCCCATTTTATAATGTTGTCAACTTTAAGAAGAAACCCAAAAATGTTATTATTTCCTAAGGACTTTTTTCCTAGGAAAAAAACTGAAGCAGTCCAATACTCTGACGCCCCAGTGAAATTTGTTTTCAGACTAGAAGAATGTTTCCTACCTTCTATTTACCTAGTTTAAGTCTAACTTTGGATCAATCATCTTGCTAGGAACTTCCCAGCAAAAGGGAGAATGGTGGTAGAGCGGTCCCTGAGACTGTAATAGTAACAGTTCCTTTGGCAATGTTTGAAGTGCAGATGGTATCCAAGATATGCCAATAACTTAAGCAGGAGCTTCCAATAAAATCTCTTGTAGTGCATGTTGTAATCTGTGAATCAAAGTGATAGGGGCAACCCTAGGTATCTGGCACTTTTATTCTACATGTAGTTGGTTTAACAACCTTATATGCAAGCACACCCCTCAGGCAAACGTCTGCACTCCAAACACATTTGTATCGTCCCAGGCATAAGTCACCTCTAACCAAATTGATTCATAGTCTCCAGAAAAGAAAATCATCATCAGAAACACAGAAATTATTTCCACCTGATCTACCTTACAGTGACAGAACCGTAAAAAAGCATTTCCTCAAGTGTTCCTTTGAGCTCTTTCCAGCTCATTATTGCATTCAATGACCAAAATTAAATGATTTTAGGAACATGATAGCCTATTCCTGCTTACGAATGTTACTCAGAGATTTAAAACCACAGAAATGGTTCTACTAGAATCAATCAATGTATTTACAAGGATATCACCATTTTCCATATAATTAAGCTTCTTTTTCTCAAACAGGAGATTGGAATACACACTGCTGATGAGATCATTTACTGACAGAAAACCAACGCATAAGGTTTAGACGCTGAAGTGGCATCTTCATGTTGGTGTATCTATTTTAATTAGCTTTACTCTTCGTGTAGAGTAACTAAAACATTAAGAAGTCAGCCAGACAGATAAGCAAAGAACTGTTTTTCAAACAGCTCCATGAAATGAGCAAGAATAAAGCTTGAAGAGTGTTATATTTACCTCTGTAGCTCCCAGGGCACTTTTAAGAACACTGGGTCAGGTACACTGAGACACTGAGAAAATGTGCAATTTCTTTCCCACTGAGCTGTCAAGGCATTCATGCTGTGAATAGCTAACACCCTTCTTTGACAACCAGGCAAATATTTCTATTTTCTGCCATTCTAGTCATGAAGTATCTCAGCGTTGCCTCAGCTGATTTAGTGCCAATTCAAGTCAGACTTTAGATGTCTGAGCTAGTAACCGGACCAAATATTCTTGATGAAGCCTTGTCACAAACTCATAGACTGCTGCTTAATACATTTCCAAATAGTTAGATAGTAAAAAAAGGTTGTAAAGTTGAAAAGGCAGCAGAGAAGCGGAACACACATTCACTGAACTGACAGAATGGAGACTTAAGTAGTGCATGTAAGTCAAACGTACTGCTGCTTCTATTTATTGTTAGCATAGCTTTAAAAAAAAAAAACCCTTAAACTTTTAAAAGGCTACGTAATTCCTTAAAACCAATTATTTTCCATACTTTGAAAATATATGTATTTAGAGAAGCATAACTGATAACTAAGTCTATCCAGGCAGAACTGAAACAAGGCTAAACGAACGCATACTACTCAAATGGTAATTATGCAAAGATACAATAAACATTATTTTTTCTTAAATCTTTTCAAATATAAACTTCTGCACTTATTGACCAGAATTTTTTATTATCAATACCATGAAAGTGGAAGATAGAATGAAGGTAAAACAATATTTATTTCAGTGGGGACAGGTCCTATGGAACCGGCTCAGAAACCACTGGATTAGTACTTCACAGCTTTATTTTTATTTTTCCATGGGCTAAGAATAAACAGGCAGGAATAATGGTTCAGTGCATGAATAAACAAATATAAAAAGGAACAAAATAAATTATTTAGAATAGAGATTCTGTGCCAAGAGTTTAGAGTATATCCCTTATACGAATATGACTTGAGCAGTACTTACCAATACTGGCATAACCCGGTGTGGATGGATCTCCCCCGCTGTTCAAGGAAACCATAAAAGCTTTATCAGCAAGGTCTGTCGTCTTTGGTAAGTCACAAGGATCAACGTAAAGAAGAACACCACCAAACCCTGCATCTTCTAACAGAGCAAGCTGAGGGAGCAAAACAACATAGGTGACTATTAACAAAAATGATGTGAGAACACATTATTTATTTTAATTACTGTTGAGATGGAAGCTTTATCATCAGGCTCTCACCATACTGTGCTATGTACAAACAGAATAAAGACAAGTGCAGTTCCAAACTGCTTGTAATATTAATACAGCAGCAATTCTTTGAAAAGACAAAATCAAAACGCCAAAAAAACTAATTCAAAGTCATGTTTCCTTCTGACTCATGTCAGAAGCTACTTTCAAGGCCTAATGAACACCCCAGCTTGAGTCAGCAACTGTAATTAGCCTTTCTAAAAATCCATAGATCTGGGGCAGCAAATCAGGCAAACTTCCCCAGAGTAAAAGACAAAAGCATCCCTGCACCATAACTTGCAGCAGCCTATACATCAATTGTGACTGAAAAACCTCAGGTTTTCACCTTCATGAAGAACTAAAAATAAAATTTAAAACGTATTCAGACCTTAAATGTAATGCAGGAATAAAAATTTGCAAAATGGTAGGTTTGTTTTTTATTATATTGTTCTGTTTCCAATTCATGTTCGCATTCAGATATTCAGCCAGGATTTGATTGCCCAATAAAAGGGGTGGGGACACCACAGCAGAAGCAGGATGCACCGTTACTCCATGATATAACAACCAGCATTTAAAATAACCATTGTCTTTGCTTTTCCTGCATCCATATCCAGCATCTTTTTATTCATCTCTAGTCTTATTTAATAGCATAGAAGACAGGAAACACAAATGCAGTATGTTCTGGTTTTTTTAAAGGGAGTTTTAAAAACTTTGTAGTTAACAACAATCACTATTAAATTCCTCTGTTTCACTGAGAGAAGGTAACTACACAGTTGTTATTCACAAAGAGCAGCAACCACTGCTGCCATGGCTACAATCTCTAGTAAGAAGTCGTGTTGTACATGTGAAATTATAAAATAGCCTTCAGATTTCAGCTAGAATTGCTGCTTTTTAACTTTCCAACAGTGACATCACAACTATGCCAACACTAAATGAGCATTATTGCTTCCATTTTCATCTTAAATAACTCAAGGCCGTAACAACCACAAAGTGCCCTAGCACAAAGAATCTGAGAAAGGTACTGAATACTTTTTTCCCGTGGCTACAGATTGTAGACTAAGTCTCTCAGGTAAACTGGCACACACCTACTCAACGGATTATTTTAGACTGTAAAACCAACCATCAGCAGATTCTGGTCCTGATAGTTTTGGGTGTATCCCTCCTCCCTCTCCCGAAGCCACAAACATCTCAAGAATAACATGGAAACAGCAGAACCCTTCAGAGGAAAACAGACCCTGGTGCCACTGTTAACCCTTTCCTTGTTTATGGCTGCTTAAATCCTCAGTTTTTAGAGTAACTTAAAAAAACCAGTAACTCTTTCAATACAGTATATTAATTCACCCCATAAAACATTCTGGACTCAGTTTAATGTAATATGAGATGCTGCTTTATCAATGGCTCTGTCGTGTAACTGGGTACAGATTAGCCTTGTAAACTCTACACACCATAAGGCACCATTAAAATGCCTTTTTAAGATGTGTGTGAAGCAGAGAAGAGACACATCTTTATTTTAAGGAGTGATTAGTGATTTTTGGAAGCCTTTATTTTACTCAGGGAGATTCCTATAAAGCCTGAATGCAAAGTGCAAAAACTATATCATCAATAGCATTTAGATACATTAAGAACGCATACTAGTAACACATTCAAGTTTCTGGACAGGAGAGCAGGACAACTGATCTGGAAGAGTAAACAAAAGCAATTCTTTAAACAGGCAGATTTCATGATCAACTGATGAGGTGCATCACAACACTGTATAGTCCTAAAAGTGATAGTTAATAGTGATTATGAATACATCAGAAAAAATAGACAATGCAGGTAACTGTGGACTATATCGACATACCAATCAGATATCAAAATATCTCATTATTAGCAATTCTTTCCACTCTGTTTGCAAGAGGTCCCAAAATACTGCCAAACCTTCTGAGACTCTCGCTGTGCCACTGCCTAAACTGTTCTCCATCCTTGTGAAACCTCTTTGGAGTCATTTATGGTGTTACACAGTGTCAGCACTGAGGTCCCTCTTTCTCCCTCCTGATGAAGGTCATATCCCTTCTCTCTCCCTCCTACCCCCCCCAAAGTAGTAATGGCTATGCTTTATAAGGTGCAATACCAGCCCCATTACTGAAATATACTGCCTCTGTAAGACTTCTTTGCTCTTCTTTCTATGCTTGTCCATTTCTGTGTCCATTTATCCACAGTAATGATAGAACCACTGATTAGTTGGCACAAAAGACTTATTTCACAGGAGGAAATACCTTGGTGTATTCCTGCAAGTTTAGTGAAAATGGGATATTGAGTCAACAAGAGGCAGATCCTGCTAATGCACCACACTGAGAAGGCATTAATAAAATCTGGGGAGCTTACCCCTTAATGGAAGGGGGAAGAACCATGTAAGAAATCACAAGAGAGCGAGCGACAGATGGAAAAGAATATAGAAACTTGGACCACAAATTAGACACCACAAAATCTTACCTCAAGAAACAAACCCGTGAAAAACCTGTTCACTAACCACTGGAACACCTTGTTCATTTATCAAATGATACATTACGTAAGATGATGCAGTTCAGCACAGGACATATTGGCTTACAGTTCTATATAATAAGTGACTGGCATCATGGAAGGTTCTATCCTTAGGCAAAACAAGTAGCACTAACGCTGTGCCTGCAAAAGCTAATTTAAAATACAGCAACTCTCAAATGCATTTCCCCACTTGGATATACATCGATGAGAGTTTTTTAGCATGTGATAAATCAAACTCTAGTGCTGGAAAAAAAAATGAACCAGATCTCTTAATTTTCCTATAGGTTCCAGCCTGTTACATTTTACTTCTCAATACCAGGTTCAATAAAAATCCAGTGACGTTCTCTTATTAGATCTAATTCTGCTTTCAACTGTATTTCATAAGCCTTCAGACTTTCCATCATTACACAATGGTTAAAATGTATCAGTAAATAAAACCGTATAAAGGAGCTGCACAATGGTATTTAAGATTCCTGTTTTACCTAGTTATCATGTAACTTTCAATACTATGCTAGTATAATTTAAGAGACCTCTAGCACACCATGCTGTCTTAAGCCAAAAGTGCCCCAAAATGTAGTTCTCATCTTCAGAAGGCATTCATGTGCATGTATTTCACAGTACTACTGAAAGTGCAAATCTGGGCTGTATCCTCACTCCTGTACACAGCTACTCACATCAACAGACAGTATCAGGCTGTTCACTGAACCTACTCCCGTGTTTTTAAGGCCTTTCTACTGTGTCACCACACCATGGCAGAAAGAGGCTCCTGTGTTAACCAGAATCAAAGCACTTACGCCATACACTAGGATTCTGGCTGTTGTCAGTACCACAAAGATTATATACTCATCCTCTGTGAATTTCTTTATATGAAAACCTTGACGTTTCA
This sequence comes from Arenaria interpres, assembly GCA_013399435.1. Classification (NCBI taxonomy): domain Eukaryota; kingdom Metazoa; phylum Chordata; class Aves; order Charadriiformes; family Scolopacidae; genus Arenaria; species Arenaria interpres. Next base: position 53,406 of record VXAK01009144.1, read on the forward strand.
GTCACAACTGAAAGTTGCAGTAATTAAAAAGAAACTGAGAGGCTCTGGAGAAGGGCGCCTTTGCTATACCAAGCTTTACCACTAAAGCTTTAAGTGGTAAATTAAGTAAGCATTTCTCTTCTTTCTTAACTATTATAACCACATTATTGTTAAAAAAAAAAAAAAATCAAAATATGTCTGTATCTGGCAAAATAACAGAACCCTAAATAAAGGGATTGCACGTGCTTTAGCTACAGGCACTTACAGAATGCCTAAGCATGGGATTTTTTTTAGGCTTAATGGAGCTGTTTGCACTCCTTAAATCTGCACGCAAAATTACAAAAAATGGTATTTTACACAATGTCTGCATTACTGCAAAGCACACCACCGTTCATTAGACACAAAGGCCTTTAATTGACAACTACTGACACTACAGCAAAACTCATACTAGATCGTGCTATTATTCTAGCGTATGACCTCCTCCATAGAACTTCAGGCCCAAGCTTCCTCCTCCTAAAGCCAGATTCACAATTGCACTGTTTATTGCAAGTCCGTTCAGGTGCTAACACTGTGAAAACTGGACATAATGCATTCATAAAATAAGAACTTAATGGATATTCCGCCTTATATGTTATTTGCTTGTATATAATTGTCACCTACTCTTCTCTGCTCCTTCTAGGCAATCCACACAAAAATGCATGCAGAATTTTATATTCGAAGTCACAATATATGTGGATGATTGAAACAAAAAACATTTTAAAGAAGAAAAACTAATCAGTAAAGCAAACAATACAATATAGACAATGATATTTCAGAGGAAGAAAGAAAATGTCTCAAAAATATATGACAAAATACACCTATGACTCTCTCTTTAAAATCAAACATATTCATAAAAATGTGTAAAAGCTCTATCTCCTATTGTCATCACACTTCAGTGCAATGATCAGCATTAATTAGAAAAATAACAGTAACTAGTTTTTAACTACTGCATTTTTCAACTCGTAGTGCAACATGCAAAAGGCACGGTTCATTATTCTGAGACACAGCTTTACTAGCTGGACAGGCTACAAGTTATTAATTACTCTTTTCTACTGAAGTCCCAATTAAAATCATGACGCTCTGAAAGGAACTCCCATCTCATTTTACTAATTGGCAGTACGTAAAATTACCAAGCAAGGGGAAAGTGCCATTTAAACTGTTGGAAGACCTCACTGACATAACATCTTTTTATTTCTGGAACAGATTGCTTGAGTAGAAAAATAAGACTTTGCATACTGCAGATTTAATTAGATGCCACTGTCCTCTCAATTACCTGCTATAATACAGGGTACTTGGAAGATACAATGGTACCACAAACAAGACTCTAGGCAGAAAAAAAACGCACCTAGAAACACGTATCTACATTTTTATACAACTCTTCCAAGTTTCATATTTTTAAACAAGTGACAAAGGTCCATTTTGGCTTCAGCTTAATTTTTCAATACTACACTTAATGTTTAAACACCCAGATTTCCCATCACAGAGATCTAGGGACAGTTTTCAAAAGAAGAATTCTGTAGCAAAACACTATCTGAAGAGATTTTGGCTTTTGCTGTTCAAACCTCAAGGCGCTGCGCTGAGACAGTAAAAGAGATGGAGGACATAGCCAGTTTAATGGCTGACTACATGAGGATGATGAAAAGAAATACATCTTCCCTATTCAGCTCAAACACTGTCCTTGTCTAAGGAATGACACTATTTCTATATTGAACAAACAGGACTGGGAAAAGGATTAAGCTGCATAAAACTTCAAAAAGCCAGAAATGCAGACAGTGGTGATCTCATAAACGACAGGCTACGCTCAATCAGGTTTTACAAGGTGGAAAACATATTGCATTGGAATTAAACGAACTATTCCTGTCTTGGAATGCCATATATGCGAACAACACAAAATCAAATACTTGCTTTGCATCATGCCAAGACCTTAAAAGGTTGTTGTACTTAGTATCAGAAAAATGATAATACGAAGTACATTTCTTTATGGAATCTGCTCTGACATGCATACCTAAAATTTTTTCAAGACATTTTTATTAATCACTTTGCAAATGGAAACTGTCATTCCCACATTTAAGTTTTCAGGATTTTATCTTTTTTATATCTAAAAATGATTTCTGAGGAGAGGCGATTTCCCTCTTGTATATCCTGGATGTCCTATAGCATGTGGGAGGAAAAACAGTGGGGAAGAGTAAGAAACCTAAGAAAGTGAATAATGAGAAATCGGAGTGACAGGGCTGTATGAGTAAGAGCTACATCACACATAAATTTACCAACAGTTGTACACCAACCAACCAAAAAAAACCCAAACACAACAACAACATGTTCTCACATCCCACATGTTCTAACGATGACAGCCTGAATTCCTGCTGGAAATTATTCCCCATAGCTTCGGATGCTGTCTCTGACAGAGCCAGGTTTAAATTTCCTGTGAGCTAGGCTGTATTCAAAAGCCACAGAATGGCCACCTTGTCTAGAGCACCTGCATTTTGTAAAGAAGCCCAGCAGCATTGTCTGAACATGGATCAGACAGTATATAGCTATAAAGCAAAAGGAAAGCAAAGAAAATGCAAGCCAGGCAGTCAGTCAGCACTAGGAATCACAGCACACATGCAAAGAGCAGCAGCTTATACAGTGCAAAGCTGAGAGAAACTCACACCAACAAAAGGAATAAAGTACTGAATAAATCAGAGCTACCATAAACTAGCAGAACTCAAGAGTTTCCAAGCGCTCATGTATAATACTCAATCACAATTCAGCCTGTTGTCTACTAGTTTGACTGGAAATCTAGGCTCTAGCCTCTGGACAGCCATAGTAGTCGAGGAATAAACCTCTTGAGAGCTTTTCCCCCCACCACCTCCAAACCAAAAAGCAGTTTGGTTTAATCCTGTAATCCTTGCACAGCAAAATTTAGAATGTCATGGTCCTGAATGAGGTATTAAGCTTATAAAGAACTGAATGTTTTGTCCCATACTTTTTCCTGTTTGCTGTCTGCTCATCTTCTATACAGTTTTATCGAAGAAAAGTAATTTGTTACACATCGGCAGTTTTTAAAAATGGAATTTTCCACAATAGGGTACGTGGACAATTAAACATAAGCCAGATATACTGCCAGCTCCCTGCACTGGATTTTAGGAACTTTTAATACAAATTGAGTGCATATTTTATTGCCAGATCTTGCTTACCACTGCTAAGAAATTCACAACATTCAATCTAATTAAAAATGAAATTGAACTACAATTCCCTAGAAACAAGGGCTGATTGGACTCAATAAACTTTACTTAATTTATTTCAGAAACAAAATAATTGAATTGCTTACAGTCCAGAAAAAATGCTTCATTATTTGATGAGTATATAATACACAGCCTTTCATATTGCTGGTGCATTCCTACATCTTCAGGAAATACTACTCACTTTTAAATAAGCATGTAGAGGAGGACTCTGTGGATAATGAGTATCATTAAATATTCAGTAAACATTAAAAAGAAAAAATAAACAGACTGGATGAACGTCCAGATGAGCAACCTCCAAAAAGCCAATAGCATTTCCTTGTTCATACTGAAACTGTTGATTCTGATCATGTTTATGGTTATTTCAGTCTATGTTTAGACTCTATTAGCGAGAATAGTGCTGAAGATCCGTCATACAAAAAACAATTACACAAAGATACAATTATAATCTTGGTAAATCATCAGGAATAAACTGATTAGACCCTTAGTTGTATTATATGCATTCTACCAAACTTTTAATCCAAAATCCACCAAACGGCCAATACAGTCACAGGCCTGAGACAAACCCGCCAATTTCCCCTTACTTTTTTTTTGATATTTGTTTTCCTTCTAGAAAGATGAATCAATGACACCAGGTGCAATTTACAAATACTACTCCCAGCACGGGGCACTGCTCGCACAGAAAGCCACGGACATCACCATCCTGTAACTCTCTCAGGGCACAAAACCCACAGGTTTTCTTTGGTGAGGGGGCTGCAATCTCCCTGCTCCAGCAGCCACCCCGTTGTTCCCCACTATCATCAGGGCACCCAGTCCCTGCTCCAGGGAGGTCTCCGATCTCTGCAGCCCATTTCTCCTCACCACTCCTGAACCCAACTGCAAGCTCCCAGCCAGGAGACACCCCAACCCTGCAAAAACTTACTGCAGACCAACTTTTAGTGCCAGCTTGGTTTCATACAGAAGTACCTGGCTTCACTTTGGATCTCTTGCAATGGTACCGCTGAACTACCTTGTGGCTTGCACTCAGGGTAGGACGTGTGGAAGGCCATTGCTTCCTTTGCATGTTGCCACACTGGGTTTCCAGAAACCAAAACCTTCCCAGAGCACTGTGGCACCTCTCTATAGCAAATACGGTTTCCTTTACATTGAAGGAGCAGCCCTTGCCTTGCAGACCTGCCATGAGGCAGCCCACCACCAGCAGCAGCTCCCGCCTAGCACCTCCTGCGAGGCTCCACCGCCCCTTCTGGAAGCTTCTGTGTTGCCAGGCAGATTAGCCGGGGCAGCACGTGGCTCGGCCAATCCCGCTCGTGCTGGGGGTGAGGCGTTTCCTGATTGGTGCACTCAAACCCATGGGCTCCCGCTCCTCCTGGCCTGGGCCCATGGCTGCCGGGTCTCCCTCAGGCCAGGCCCGCCATTGTTCTTGCTTTAGGAAAAGAGATTTAGCCTCCATTGTTTTTTCTCTCCTTGTTTTCTGCTAAGCATTGCAATAAGGACACACTAACAATGCTGTTAAACAGGGAGAGGTTAGACTGCAATAGCCTAAGCCTTTTAACAAACCAATGGGCAGGCTCCCACCCTGTGCTGATGCAGAGGACAAGGCTTGAGCTCCTTTCAGATGCGGTGGCAGCTCCTATTTTTAGCTCTTTAGCTACAAATTGAACCCTGAAGTGTCATCCAAAAGACCAGTTCACGAGTGGTAATACTTTATACTCAGTAGATACCACCACACATAAAGGGCAAGTAGGTGTATTAAAGGGATTTTACCTGCCACTACAGTAAGAGCTATTAAATATATCATGTGTCGATTTAAAATGATTGCTGCCTGTCCGTTTAATCTTTACCTTCTACCCGAGATGAATTTGCATTTTTCATTTTGGAGAATTCTCCATTCTTTAAGGAAGAGGTATTTTGAGAAAAATCTCGATCACGATTTCCATGTTTTGCCCTCAAAATATACCGCCAGCTATTCAAACTGGGACTGACCCACAGAGAGTCAGTGGAGCCACTGTGGGGGGCAACGGGGAACATACGCCTACATCCAGCCCTTCGGTATGGACCGGGAATGTCACCCACTGCCAGGGGATTGGTATCTGCATCACAGAACGGTCACGTTAAAACTGGCAACCTGACAGCAGGCAGGAAAATTGAAAGATTAGGAACACGAAAATAATCATTTTGTTTTACTGGTTATTTGTTCATTGGTCATAGATACATTCAACTGAAGTCACAGACCAGATACTTACCTAAATTTGGTGTATTTGCCTCTGATAAGTAACTGAGTTATCCTCACACTCTGACATTTATGGGTCAAGTTTTTTTGTTATATTCAAGGCCATACTCGCAACAAAAACTTAAGGCAATGTCATACTGGTCTTAGACAAAATAAAAAAACCAATGCTGAAGCGTGTTACCTAAGTGCTGCCAGAAATCAAACATCAGCGAGTACACATCAGGCTTGTTTTTCCACTTTCAAGCTACAGAGTTGAGTACTCTATTTCTCAGTTTTATGCAGTACAAATCAGCAACAGGAGTATATGTTTTCAGATGAAGGGAGAAGCAGCCCTTCTCACAGGGAGGGAACATCTCCATCTCAGTTCACATTGAAAGCACCAGCCTTTGAAGTAATTCAGATTTCCACAGCCATGATCCTCTGCCCGTACAAAACCCCTATGGCTAAGCAGGCTGGAGAGCAGCCCTGAGGAGAAGGTCTTGGGAGTGCTCCTGAATGAGAAGCTCAACATGAGCCGGCAGCACGTGCTGGCAGCCCAGAAAGCCAACCGCATCCTGGGCTGCGTCAAAAGAAGTCTGGCCAGCAGGGCAAGGGAGATGATTCTGCTCCTCTGCTCTGGTGAGACCCCACCTGCATCCAGCTTTGGAGTCCTCAATACAGGACATGGACCTGTTGGAACAGGTCCAGCGGAGGGCCACAAAAATTATCAGAGGGCTGGAGCCCCTCTCCTATGAAGACAGGCTGAGAGAGTTGGGGTTGTTCAGCCTGGAGAAGGGAAGGCTCCGGGGAGACCTTGTAACAGCCTTCCAGTACCTGAAGGGGGCTACAAGAGAGATGGGGAGGGACTCCTGTTCAGAGAATGGAGCCATACCATGAGGGGTAATGGTTTTAAACTCAAAGAGGGGAGATTTAGATTAGATACCACAGAGGAATTCATCACTCAGAGTGGTGAGTCACTGACCCAGGTTGCCCAGAGAAGCTGTGGACGCCCCATCCCTGGAAGTGTTCAAGGCCAGGCTGGATGGGGCTTTGGGCAACCTGGTCTGGTGGGAGGTGTCCCTGCCCAGGGCAGGGAGGTTGGAACTTGATGATCTTTAAGGTCCCTTTGAATTCTAACTGTTCTGTGATTCTAAGTAGTGGTTTAAGTCATCTAGTGAGGGTACAGGAGAGGACACCAACTTGTCCCTTAACCTCAGGAAAGGTATCCTCAAATTCTTACACTACATCTGCTAGGAGAAGTGGCAGCTGGGCTGAAAGACTGAAGATTGAATATAAAATGTACTACACTGTTAGACATAGCAAACAGCAGAGGTCTGTGTGTTGCTCACACCTGAAAGCCAGGAATGTGTCCTCTTTTGTGCTTTTGATTTACCTCAGCTGTTACAATTGCTCCCAGGGAATCTGGGTGTCATTACCATTCCTCACTCAACCTCTCCATTAATTCCACGTAATTGCCTGCATTTATGAATGGTTTCCACAACCAATTCTCCAAACAAAGTAGGCTTTGAACATTTAATGGCCCCAGACCACCAACCAAAGCAAAAGTACACACAAAAAAATGGAGACAACGATGTAGAAAAAAACCCTTACGTTGCTTCTAAAATTACCAGAAAGACGAAGTAAATAAGCAGAGAGAAAGGGAAATACCTACTTGCATAAACACCCCACATTGTGTTTAATTTGCAATCTAAACTCATAATCTTTTCTCTCAACTGTCTTTTCTCAGCTTACATGTAGCCCATATTTGGGATATCCTTGGGGTACCTTGAGCATTTATTTTCCAGTACCAACACATTGAAATGCAACAGCCCAAGCCATTCTACCATCTCCATGACAAAAATAGGATTATGACTTTAGTAGCCCATGAGGGTAGATCTTATATTGTATCTATGAAGGTATTAGCAGATGTTCTCACAACCCGCATAACAATCGGTCATAGATTTTTAATTAAGGCACATTTGCTGCCTCAAGTAATTGCTACTTAGGACGTCTGTTAGATTGTTCAGATATGACTGCCTTCATTAGATCTGTGCAGAAAAATTCCTTTTCACTTATTTTATTATTCTTGCAATTATTATCTTGGAAGATTCTATGAAAAGCTGGTCTATTTCTTTTAAAGTACAAAACATTCTCTGCTTAACTATTTTCTGGGGTATTACACTGTATCCAGGTTTCAGGCTTTTAAAATAACGCCTTGAACATAATATAACAGTCTCCTTAGATGTTGTATCACATTGTTATGTATTTTTAAATTTACATTTGGTTTAATTTTATGTTTCTAAGTGGAACATATAATGATATAGAGTATGCTACATGTAAGCCTCAGGCATATCTATATATCAACTAGGAAAACCTCATATTATTAATTGGTTGATGAATATTTTACTTTCATTTATGGAAAAGAGCAGTGTTTAACTACTTGGTTAGCATGCCTTTAAGTAAATCAATACTAGGAATGAACTTATTTATCTTCCTTATTAGAAAAACAGTCACAATCCAGGAATGATAAAAGAAATGATCATAAAGAATGTGCCCCAGTGCATAAAGTTATTTCAAAACCTATAAATATTAAAGAAGTTATTAAAAACCTTAGCAATAAAAGTTCTTTATAAATTATCAGTACTAATTTCCATTCTTAGGCCCCCCTAGAAATCCCAAAATTAAAAATTTGGCTGCTTTCCATTTTATTTCACGACTGGCATTTTGGCAACTGGAATTTTCTTCCACGAGACCTTATCCACGAACTGTTCTACACAGAACATACCACTAGCGTATCTTTCATATTGAACACCAGGGTCTATAGCGGGGTATGTAATAAAGCGAAGTACCACTTTAGGTACACCTTGAGTATAGCAAGACTGCACAAAATCTACACAAAAGATACAACAGCTGGAAAAGCCAATGTTTGCAGCTTTTGTTTCTTCCTAGGTCCTTTCTTTTTCACTGCTTTTCCCTCAGCAAATCAGTAAAACAGAGCTCGGGCTCCTCCTGTGACCTACTAAATAGTCCGTTTCACCAAGATGAAATAGTAGAAAGAGCTACGTGAAGGAGGCCCAACGTTGAAGTACTTGATGGGAAGAGGGATGGCAGTTGCATTAGTCTGGCAGTCACAAAGCACTATGAAGTCATTCATTCACCATCAGTTAAAAAAATACAACCAAGAAACAAAACAACAAACCCAACAACCCCAGCTCTTCTTCAATAACACTGATATACAATTAGTTCCAGAACATCAATCCAGAATTATGCCCTTGTCTTGTCATAAAAAAACAGAATGGAAAATATAACATTTAAAAAATATGTCCAAATTACTGTCATAAAGATATTTTTTCTTAATGTAGTGATTGGGAAAGGAAGACCCCAATACCAAAGCAAGGTCATACAAAGAGTGGTTAAGAAAGATCAGCTAGAAGTGACTGTTGCTGTCACTCTTCTCCTCACCTAGGTCATGGACAGCAGACACAGTGAAGTCATTTTTGTCTTTCCCTGACAATTTTTTGGGAAAGGCAAGGAAACATCAAAAGAAACTATCTTTCCAAACCTCGTATGTTAAATAAATACAGTTCCACTGATGGGCCCACTGGAAAGACTTAGTACCACTCCAGCTCCTAGAACTCCACTGAACCGAGTTCTAAATGATGTCAACGTAGAAGACTGTAGTTAGAATACGAGTGAAAAAGAAATACAACGAAACCCATGATCAGTCAGTCTCTGTTACACCACTGTTTTCTCTTGAGACAGAACTTTCCGTAAAAGTCTTTAAAGCACACACAACTTTACCACGGAAAAAGCAAACCCAACAATCTAAAAACTCCAATAAAAGCTGAAGCAGAACACAATATTATGCTGCAAGGCCACCCAATGAGTGAGTGGTCTGACAGACAAATGAAGACATTCATATCCCCTGGTGTTTAGCACAGCATAGGAATCTACGGAAAAATCGGGGAACGGTTCCAAAGTTCAGACAAGAATTTTCTCTTGCAACGTTCTTTGCACTTGAGGCAAGGAGTGAAAACAGCATAAATAGAAATTGCCGTTCTCACTCGTTATTTCTTTTTCTCCGGTGACAGATTGGGAGCGGTAACTAATCTTTGTACTTAGTGTTGCTTGTATCTGGTCAAAAAGGTGAAAAGAAAACCGGTTCAGGGTTACACCGCAAGTTTACCTTTGCGCCACTTATTAATGGAAAATGCAACTACGTCCATTATATTTAGACTATTAATAGCTACTGAAATCATTGTGTCTATGTCTGCATTTAATCGCAGCAGCTTTACACCCACGTAACACCCTCAATTTCAGTAAACTTAAACTGGTAAGAAACTAAGGAGAGTCAGGTTTTGTAACTTCTGTGTGAGCCGAATTCTCTCAGGAAATGGAAAAATGTTTAATATACATAGAAACACTATGATTCTTTTTGATAGTAAATGCTAAAGAATAATCCTCAAGTAGACAATGTACATAAAGAATAGTCAATTGTAGACACAGAGACAACTTAGACCAACAGAGAAACAAATTAATTAATGCTCATCCTTCCAACAAGAGTCTATATGCCAATAGGAGACACTGAATAGCTAAGCAGTTCTGCTAAGATACTTAAAGAAGGGTGACAGAGGGTTTTAAAATCTAGTTTACCTTTTGGGGGTTTTGCCATCATCTATTAAAGTGTCCTTTCAGACAAGATTTCTGAAGAGAATGATCTGTTCATGTGACGTTCCATGAAGGTACTGAGTTTAGAAGGCAGCTCTGACACTAAAACCCTTCTCTAACACAGCTCAGTGCTTCACATCCCATAAAATAATCTTTGATTATTAGAAAATCACTTAAGACTTTGAAGTTTAAGGCCTTAGAAACATTTATATTAATTTAATCTCCCAGTCACTGATGGTACCACCTAAAAATCTCCTCTGGATTTGAGCACAAACATTTCTGTAACTCCTTCTGGGTGCTCCCATCTCCCTAAAACCCTTCTTTCAGAAGCCACATCAAGAAGTTGGCGATAGAAAACACACCGTAGAACAGGGCACTGAGTCAACAAGTTCTTACAGGTTTCTAGAAGAGTGGATAAGCACAACCTATTAGATTGTACCGAGCATTTCACCCCAGCTGGAGAAACAACTTTTATGCAAAGAGGTCTGCTTTCTGACAATAAGCCCAATTTTTTCTGTGTTTTTTTTTTTGTCTCGGTATTTTTTAAAAACACTTACTGCTGTGTTTTTCTGAAGATCTGAGCAATGTTGATACGGAACAAAATAGCTGTAAATTTTCCAGACGGCACAGTTAACAAATGATCAGTCTTCTTGGATTAACCTATTTACTCAGCTGGCCCTTCCACAACAAAACGGTCAATAAACTTATTTTTATTTCTCTGTTACACGCAGCATTAATCTGGGGTGGGGGGTGGTGTTTAATATTTTTTAGGAAAAAAAAACAGAAAAGGGCGTATCAACTCTTTTGTATGCTTTGAAACGTTTTGTTTGGAAAACACAATGTTTCAAGAGAGATGTTTTGCATCACCCATCTCCCAGCAACCAGAAGGCAGCAGAGGCACCCACTCGAGGTCAGGGGACAATGGAAAATCTGAGAAATCCTCTCAAGCCATTTGCTCAATTACAGACTCGGCTCTGAATTTCCAAATCTGTGACAGATGTACTTCTCTCCAAAGGCTCTCGCTCTACCTCAGTTTTGAGAAAGATGAAGCTTTCCAGGGTGACAGGGATAACTGTGTCGAAGGTGGGTCTCGACTGTGCTGATACAATGATAATATGTGGATAGTTGGAGCAATATTCAACCCCCTCTTTAATAACAGGATAACCCCTGCAGATGAAGGATATATTAAAAGAGAAGAATTCAGAGAACGTACTTCTTTTTAACTTTAAAATGTTTTGCCTATGACGTTTCCTCCATGTCTTTCTACTCTTTAATATTGCTGAAATTATGGTACATTGCTTATTTATTCAATGAATAATTTCCACAGCCGTATGCTTTCTAGGTCTATATGCAGCTTGTGTTGTTCAACTTCATTTATAACTCATAAATTTACTAATAAGTACAAGAGTTCTATTGAAACAGTAGTAAAATTCAAAGCCATGTATTATCACACCGGTATTACCGACATGATCACTTCACATAACCCTTCTTCCCCTAAATTTCATAAAACAATAAACATCACGTGTTACCCATCAGCATAAAAATCCCAGATGGTTTTAGCTAGGAAGCTGTGGTACGTGGATTTCAAGCTACAACATATAAAGCTTTGTACAGAAATAATTATTATTAAACTGATTTCCAAAATAAGGGTATACCGTTTGTAACCAAACTGACTGAAATGTCAACATGGTACCATCCCAAAGACTTACATCGACACCAGAAGATACAAAAGGAAGTGCTGTTTCCTCTTTAAGGACAAAACACACATCTGCTTTTAAATGCGCTTGTGGGGGGGGTTGATGTGTTGTTTTTTATTTGATTTTCTTCCTCTTGGAGTGGAGTTAAGAGAATGTAATGACAGCGATGTTAAAGATGTCTTTTTTTTCCCTAGCATTTATAAATATCTTCAGAGGCAAACCAAATTGTCGTGTAACACACCTTGAGCACGAGATACCAACTAGCTTAATTTCCAAAAAAAAAAAACCCCACCATAAAAATCTATTTAAGGAGCATAGACTCCCGAGCAGAAGTTCTAATTACACTACTAATCTTGAGCCCAAGAGATAAAGCTTCTCTCTTTCTAAGGTCCTCAGAGGGTGAAGATTCATGCAGCTGGTGCCCTCACCATTTACTGTGCTCTGCTCCTATGTAGACCAAAGATGGAATATTTTGTGGGTAGGTTGTTATATCTATTTTTGTTTTGTAATAAGTGGCAAAGCATTATCAGAGATTTATATACATGCTTTCCCAAATGTGCAATTCTATATCAAGAAATTGTGGGTATGTACCTAGTGGAACTCATCACCGTAAGGTATTGTAAAGGTCAGAAGTGGAACATACCAATTGGTGAAATATTCATGACAATAATTACATCAGCCCAGACACATTTTCCACTTCAGGAAGTCACAACAGCAATGACTGCCATTTTTGGGGTAGGTATATATGAAAAAAAAAATAATAATAAATTTCCTTTGTAACTCATACACTTCCCTGAAGCATGAGCCATGTCAGGTAGGGATATCAGGCTGACAGAGGACATTCCTTACATTATGTTCTCATAGTAAATGATGGAGACTTTTTTTCTGGTCAATAAGAACCTCTTGACAGAAGACTTAAGGAGATGATCATTCTGGATGAGCGATTGTGCATGTCACCGTGACAGTTTATGGAAACAACATGTCAACAGTAACAGTACTATGCTATGGCCATGACCTTATCAGCGTATGAGAGTCTTACCTGAATAAACACCAGACATGGCTTCTTTTGCTAAAGGGGACACGTTCCTGTCAAACATACTAAGCAACACACTTAACGTATGTTCTTTATATTAAAGAAAGGGAGTTTTATGTGTTTCTATACGCTTGTGGAGCCAAGAGAACGCTAGAAACCTCACCTTATCAACCTTCTGTCTCTAGTGAGAAATACACTTTGTCATATTAATAATCAAACTAAATTTGCCATTAAAACATACGTTTTCCCAAAATTAAATAAGGTACTCTTTGTTTTATTCTGCTTGTTTGCTGAACAGACGAAGGGAGAAATAGGACATTTAAGCTACTCGTCCCCTGGTACCACTGCCATCACTCAGCTTTGAACGATTCTGCACTTTTGGTAGGTCAGAAGCAATCCCAATTTTCTGAGTCTCTATGCCTTGAAATTATTTCATTTGCAAAGAAAATAAAGCACTTGTAGTAGGGAACAATAGATTTAGTCCTTGCAACATTTGATGAATCTGTACAGGACTCACATCAAAATTAATCCCAGCCAGGTTTAGTTGCAAACAATACAAATCAATAAATAATCATTTTAATAAAAATCTCATTTAAAAATGCAAAGTACGTTTGTGAGACCCACTTTACACTTGCAAAGGGTAGAAGTTTTCCAGAAAAAAAGCTAATGTAAAAAAATGTGCAGATGAAAACAAAACACTACAGGCATTTGCGATCAAATTGTATTGTATATACAGTGTTGCACACAAAATAAATTTTTGGGTATGAAAGCCTCATATGCATTTTTTTAAATGCTAAGATCTCAACCTCTCGTAATTAGCTAATTTCCAATTAATTCTATTACACTGAAAAGGAAGAAAATGCAAATTACATACGCTGTAGTGAAAATTTCTGTACTTTTATCACAGGAAAGTACCACCGTTCCAACCCCATTTTGCTGGCTTGGGCAAAAGCCACCTTTGAAAGATGCTCCCCTCAATGCCAACTGTGAAGCACTGTGTAAATATGAGACTTAAACTATTTCTTAGACCTTTCAAAAGAAGATAGATACATAGACTGTTTCGAATGGGATTGCTGCTACATACACTGTATGTATATTCTGCTGATGCAGAAAAAGGAGGGTTGGTCAAAATACTCCTAATTCTTTCCAAATGTCTTCTCTGCATCTCATTGTTATGGTCCACACACAGCACCTTACAGCAGAGACAACCTGCATTGCCGGGCACAGAAGAAGCCCATAAAGCCTACGTAAACCTCAACATTTATCTGATATTGGAAACAGCAGATCCAATGTTATCACACATTTATGCGCTGTTAACAGAATCCAAAATTAAGATGGCACACGTGGTTACTGAGAGACAGCGATGCCTACAGCAGTCTGATGCACAGGACTAATTAATTTCTAATCTGTCAAAGATTTCTTAAACCTGGTATCCAAGAATCGCCTGAACCAGCAGAATTGGACTTGCCTTTTCTTCTTACACTCTATAATATGGTAAATAGGAGTGGGACATGGTCAGGTGTTTAAGTGGATTAAATGTTATCTTTTTTCCTCTGAGATCGCAGTAGGAGGCCTGACTGAAATGAGTTGTCAGGTGAGTTCCCCAATGGACATTTTATATCATAAAGCCATCACATAGAACTGAATACTGATATAAAAGGCAATACAGTCGGTTCCCACTCCAGGGAAAACCAGGATTGACTTAGAAGTGAAAAATACGCTTCCTTCTTATTGAAAGGGCGGTCCCTCTAGGACACCTCAAGGTCACTTCTGAGGCTGCGTGGTAAGAGTTCTTATGATGCCTGCATAATAATTTATGGTGGAAAACCATAAATAACAGGTTCGACTGTCAGTGCAGGCACTCCTCCAGCTTTCACAAAATGCAAATACTCCGTCCTCAAGCTAAAATATTACCTGTGTCCAGAAATAACTGTGTGCTGTGCTGACAAACCTTGGCCAATGCACATACTATGACTCTTACAATTCTTTACAAATGGGGGTTTTGATTTGTTTGGTTGTGTTTTTTTTTAATCCGATGAAGAGCCTAATTTTTAGAGAAATTTGAAGTGTAAAAGTGACGTGAAATTTAGAACTATTAATGAAAAACGTTACTTGTTATTTTATGGCATCCCAAGCTAATTTAGGAAAGTAGCCCCCACCAATTTTAATGTAAGTTTCCAGTGACTGTGATCACGCGACTTTCGAAGTCCCTCCCAAGGAGCATCAGGAAACTCAGGAATCTTTTCGGATGCAACAGCTTTTTTGATTGACCATTTGTATCAAAAAGCATCAAACCCAATGTTTTTAAATAAAAAAGTAAAAATAAAAAGAAATCACCATGAGAGATCACAAATCCAAATTCCAATTATGGAAAAATTAATTGCTCTCAGAAAATTGCTTAGAACATACTCTATACTACGCAAAACAAAACAAAAATCTACACAAAAGCAGTAAAAAAAACCCAACAAAAAACTCGACAAACCCCAAAGCCACTTAAAAAGATGAGAAAATAGTAGAGTAACATATAAACCGAAGCAAGTTGCATTTTACTTCGAGCTAGATCTAGAGAAAACAGAGAAGATAAGTTTAACTTTGCTGTACCTGTTGCTGTCTGTGAATTTTTCATTCAGACCTAAAGACAAAATGAAAACGCCCGAGTTCTCACACTGAAATGCACAATCTTTTCCTGTTAACTGAAAATATGTTCGTTGTGGAAGAATTGCCTTCTGCACAGAAGGTTAGTTTAATGTTTTGGCAATCTAAATGAAATATTCCAAGTGGCTGTTGCTGTACTTGCAAAGCGGGTGCCAATTATATTTGTAATGATGAACTTGGTGGTTTTCTTTTCAAATTCATGCACAGGCATCAAAAGGCCCAAATGGCTGAGAGTGAAGTTTTGACTTCGGTGTTCTATGGGTTCTTCAGCATCATATAAAGAAAGAAAAACTGAAAATGCTAAAAACCATCTCCCGCTCAAAAAAAAAAAGAAGACCTCCCAAAACCCTGAGGACAAGCAGTTATATATTTTATCCAGCTATGTTCCACCAAATTCCAGCTACAGAAGATCTGAAAAGACTGCATCAAATAACCCCAGGGAAAATCATAAAAAACTTCCATAGGCTATAGAATGTAAAGTATAAAACCCCTAGTTCCACCGATGCCAGAGAAAAGCTTGGCTATCAGCATTCTACTCAAAGTTCTGACACAATGCAAACTACGGGTGTGTTTGAAAGGGCAGAATTCAGATTTTCAGACATAAATCACAAGTGATGATTTTGTGAACCATTTTTCAGAGATGAATCTCTAAAGCCAATGCAGAACAAATGCAAATCAAACCAAGGGCTGGATCTGGCTGTATTTCCTAAGCTGTAGGACCAGCTTCAAAGGTGTTATTATTCAGAGAACCCACTGGGCTACCGAGACATTTTTTTTTTTTAACTGTGCCAACTTAGCTGTATTTTAAAGGATAGAAAAAAAAAAATAAGATCCACAAGGGTCAAAAATCATTCTTCAGTTGAGTAATCTGCGACATCCTGGTTTATCAAATAAAACAGTGATTCTAGGAACGTAACTATTTCCTTCTGGAAACTCTTAAATAAAGTTTTACATAAATACTTTGTTCAACGATAAAGACCTTTGATACCTTTCAAATCAGCTCACATACATGTATATAAACTGATTATCAAGGAGTAATTATGTAAAACAAGAAAAAAAAGACCTAAAGGAGCATAGAAAGGCCAGAAAATAGTCGTAACTTCTTTTCAATACAATAATAAACCAGTAACTACTACCGAACATGCCATAAAATTCAAAGCTGCTACAGAACGAGGGAAGTACTTATAAAACCCTTGTTGCCCGAAGGAAGGAGATCTTTTCCCTTGGTCACTATTCCAGAAAATATAAAATAAGCAGCATGGACAGCACTGGTCTGTACTTATCCTTTGCAGAGTCGTTCAGGTGGGGAGTTCTGGAGATGAACGGCAGGGGTTGCCTTCCTCCTGCTAGTCCAGGGGCCGATGCTTTCAAAGAACCAAAAGGCCGAGAGACCTGTTCTGGCAGGATGAGATTTTATATATTCACCCCTCATCTCTACTCAAAGCTCCTGTACTTTCCATTTCCTTTTCCACTTTCTCAGCTGTTGTTGAAATCAAACAGTATGTGTTGGGAACACAAGATGAAAAAAAGGCCCAGATAAATTATCTCTCAATGGCTCTTTTGTGAAGCCCACGCTCAACTAATCTGAAGGGCCAACTCAATTAGCTTGGGTAGGAGAAAATGTCTGTAATTCCCTAGATAAGCAGCAGAAAAAGCGCCAGTACCACTTGCAGAAGTACGGCCAGCGCTTCTACAGAAAGAGCAAATTCAAAAGGTTTATATTTTACGATGGAAAGACAAAGAGCACAAGTCCTTCTTGTTGCCCTCCACAGGAGGAGCTGATGAGCTGCGTGGATTTAGGGCTCTGAGGTACCAGTCGAGGCAATGGATTGCCTTTGCTCAGCTCTGCCTCAGGACAACTGCCTCCCAGCAAAGCCATTTCACTTGACTTTGCACCATTTATCAGGACCTAGCACTCAGACAGTAAATTGGATGATTGCATTTGCTACTCACTTTTTTTATCAAGGGCTTGATAAAATAGAAAATTATGCTTGGGCTTCACACCTCTAAAATGTGACAAGAGCTTGAGAAGCCCCCAGATTGAAACCGAGTCAGCCATACTCGGTTTTTGAATGGAAGCCACTTACGGTCTCACCCAATTTAAGCCTATTGTACTAAAAAGAGCAGACCTGCTATAAAATGGTCAGCCCTTTCCCTCGGGAAACAGGGATTCATAATAGGAGCTGGAATAATTTTTCAAAGGATGCATTTAATATAGGTAGTGAATGTGCAATTAAACACCCAATTGAGTATATGAATATTTAGAATTATATTCCCAAGAGAAAATTAAGTGTTCAGTGTTACTGGAGATAACAGGACCCAGTCAAATAGCTGAGAAATCAGCGTTTGATTCAGCAGGGGGACTTTGGGAACTTCGGTATCAATCCAGAAGGGAAGGAGAGAATAGGAACTACAGCTGGGAATACAAGTATGTCTGCAGAACTGAAATGACTTCTCAAAACATTCAGGCAAAATTCTGTGGCATCAGAAATGCAGAATAATCGATATCTACTTTTGCTCATTAACTTACATGTCCCCTCGTTTACTCTGCTAATAGCACATTTCTCCTTCCATTCAGACAAATCCAGGGCTTTGGAATTGAGAAGGAAATGAGTAATAACCAAAAGTCCTTTTACTGATGCAACCAAAATGTTAATTACTTGAGAATATTGACAAGTTGTGCTACAATTATGCTTCCTTCCAGACAACAATTGCTTTTCTCCCACCTTACCTTGTCTTCTTACTGCCTGCATGAGGGAATTAGTTTCCCCCAATTATACTGTATAAAGAAGGAATTCTCACTCTGCTTTTATTTATGCAGCACACTTGACTAAAGGGATAAAAGAGCAAATTTTTTTCAACTATTTCATATTCATCTGGACGGATACGGATTGGATTTATAAGTGCGCTGGCATTGTTTCAGTCTTAGGTGGTACAGGTCACAGTACATCATCCCTCAATACTGGATTAAGTACGAGGTAAATTGATGTGCTCAGTTTAAACTATTCTGGGTAGTAACAGCTTTCTAGGAACTGAACAATCGACCTCAGCATGATTTGGTTCCAATCAGCAATAGAAAGCCACTCTTTTGAGATTTTTTCTTTTTGTTAATCATCAACTATAGATTTCAGAAGTTAGTCTCATTTCTCAATTTTCTTTCCCATAGTACCTCACACAGAGGAAAAAAAAAAAGGTATCACAGTCAGTACTATGTTTTAAACTAAGTTTATCAATAAAAAATTAAAATATGACTTCAGGATGAAGCATTAAGGGATAAATCTGTGCAGAGAGATTTGTTTTAACTCAGGTATGTGTAGGCTGGGGGTGGATTTCTTCGTCACCCCCACACAGAAGAGATTTAATGGTGGAGGCAGGGTGTCTCCAGGCTTCTCTAATTAGCTGTTATGGCTCACTCCTATTGTTCAAAAGGACAAGAAAGCACTGGGATCAGTCAAAGCAGGAGGAATATAAGTGAGAACAACGTCTACCAATCTCTTAAATTTGATACGCTTTCTGATGGAAACCCAAAACAAACGTAGATTTTCTCAGTAATCACTAAAGAACAAAATAGCTTGTGCATCATTCCAGAAATCAGGAAGAAGTAAATAGGTGACTAAAAGAAGCATCCAAACCAGTGAACTGATGGCAGTGTGAAACCTCAAGCACATAAACAGCTTTTTGGTACAGACTATTGTCCAGTATGTTTTTCAAAGAATTTCTTCTTCCTTAATCCTACATAGGAAGTAGAGAAGGAAATTATAAGGAAGCCGTCTTTAGACTGGATTATATCTAACAGACTAAATAAACTGTTTAAGGAGAGGGAAGATTAAGAACACAAGAGATATTAAAAGGATGACAAATCAGAGAAAACCTGAGAAACAGGATGCTACTGAAGGAGATGTTACTAGATCCCCTCAGATCCAGATCTCCAGGTCTAGTTTTATATGCTTCTATAACTTTTATGCACACTACCTATATGTATGGCTCGAATTGTCAAGAAAGGCTTTGGGAGGGGATATAACAGCATTAAAAATTCCGTAGCACTCACATGGGAAATGGGTATATAAACACTTTAAGCACCTCAGAAAAAAATTCCATCCTACAAAAACACCCCAAACACAGCGTCCTTAATAATGAAACAAATATAAGGTGTCAAATTTCCCTAAAAACCATTTTGTTCAATATAGTTTATATAGATATTTATATAGTGCACTGTATATATATCTTCATATCTATATACATATACGTACCCATATAATGTGTATATATGGGGAGGGAAAGAAAGTCAGTCCCAGTTAAATGGAGATTTAAAATGTAATCTTCACAGTTCTAGTGCTAGCCGTAAAAAGTACCAAAGGGAAAGAAATAAACAACGCAGGCAATAGAAAAGTGAAATTACTTTTTTCAAAGTAAACTTATTTAAAACTAACACACTTATTAAACAGAAGCCCTTTCGCAAATTGCCTTTATTCTGGGAACCTTCAATATTTTCCATTTAGTAAATCCTTATCCGTAAGTGCCTGCCAATAACCTCTGCATAAACATGCAAGCATCCACATTTCCAAACTTTATGACAGTTAAAAAGCAATTTTATGAATATTTATGAAAGCAGTAAATTATTAAAATAAATTTAGATATTTACACATTAGAACAACATCTTCATTTAATGGATGTGGAAGAAATGTTAATATGTGAACATTTTAAAGATGAAGTGGTTTGGCCTTCAGGGCTTTTGTTACTCTATTAAAAGTTAATTTAGGACAGAAATTATGGCTTTTTCTTGAATCCCAACCTCAAAAGATTAAATCATAATCAAGACTCACAACATTTTTCAAAAAAGGAATGCAGCAATGGTATTTCCAGAGGCTGGATATTGAAACTACTGCGGAGCTCACTCTGAAAAAAGCCTCCTCTGGCTTCTTTTCTGCGCTCGCAGTGGTGAAAAAGACTCAGAGGAGTTTCAGGGCAGAGGAGCTGGGTGGTAGCGAGGTGGTTTCATCATTCTTTCTGTCAACACACATTTTATACCATTAGAATATATTTCTTGTCTACAAACACAGCAGTTGACCCAAGTCGCTCTTTCTCAAGACGACGTTCTGCATCACAGAAGTGATTTCCTTAATCACTAGTAATAAATTCCACCATCTTTCCCCACATTTATGTATCCTCCTGATTCAAAGACATTAGTGATTCTGCTCTGACCTCTTGTATCAAACTGGTTGCTGAAGTTCACCAGTGATTCCAATAACCTGGACAAGTTCCTGTGCAACCTGCTCTGGGTGGACCTGCTTTGGCAGGGGGGTTGGACTAGATGATCTCCAGAGGTCCCTTCCAACCCCATTGCGTTCTGTGATTCTGTGTTCCACCAAAACACAACTTGTCCTCGCATCCTAAACCCCAGAAGCACTCACTTTCAATCTGAAGGTGTGAGGAAGCAACTATTCAACCTTTTTAATGGCAGTTAATTCCTGAAGTTGGGTTTTACTGCTGTTCTACATTTGTCTCGTTTCAGCTTTCTCCTCAAGAATTTCTTCTTCCTTAATCCAGTCCCCTCTTTATTCCAGCTCTTACAAGTCTCTCAAACTAGTCACGAGGAGTAGCCATAGTACTTAATTTTTTTTTTTTATTCTGTCAGTTATTCAGGATTGAGAACTATTCTGGGTAAAGAGACAGATTTCTATGCATCGTGAGTACTCCCTGTACGCTTCACTCCTCTCTCCACTGGATTAGCTGGGTTGGTGTAGGAAATTATCACTCCAGGTGCTGGGAGTATTAAATTCCTAAACCTTTCAGTTGCATTTGAAAATGACTCTGCCTTTGCCATACTGTAACTTGCTCCAGCCCTTGAAGCATTTCTACCATTCTTTCCTCCCACTAATAATATTAATATTATAGCAGGCTGCAGTCTTGCTCCCTTACTGATCTTAATAGTGCCATGTCAATGGCTAAACCCTTTCTAAAGCTCCACTCTGATTTATATATACATTAATGCATATCCCTTTCTAATCTATTCTTTTTATCAAAGCAATGTAAGCTCTATCTGTTGGGTTTTTTTCCCCCAGAGTCAATGCTCTTTTTTACACTTTACCCTGCTATAAAAGTAGGGTCCATGTTCTTTCTTTTTATATGTGGCTGCTGTAACATATTCTCTCCTTGAAAAGGTCCAGCTTAAGGGATGGAGATGTGTCCGTGTGGCTCTGCCAACGCTACAGGAAACCTGTCCCCTGCCACAGCTCCTGCCCCGATCAGACGCTACCTTCTGTTTCAGTGGCACAGAAATACAACGCTCCCAGTAAAAGCTGGAAATCATACTCAATTGCAAAAATAACTGAAGGTCAGATTTCTACAAATCTTGTTCTCACAAAGCAGGTTAAATTTATGAATTTACAAAATATGATTAGAATCCATGATATTAAGGATTCAACTGCATATTCTAGCAGCACGTTAACTTCAGGCTTTTCTGCGAACTCCGAACTCCCTGCGTATTCCAATTCCAAGTTACTCCAAGCTCTGAACCCTGTCTGTTGTTTTCAGTGTGTCTCAAGATACGAGAGATGGGCCCAGTCGGAAAGAGAAAAAGTAGAAGCTTCAAATTATTCCCAACCTTGATCCTTCCCCGAATTTTGTACCCTATCCAATCTCCATAAAATACCAAACTAAACCCCTACCGCAAAAATATTTTCAGTAATACAATTACTTTTCCAAACATTCATATTTCCATCACTTGGGCTTATTTCTGTAAATTATCCCCTTGTACATCAAACTGTTTTCTACCATCACATACTTCTTTCTCTTAATAGGATGTAAAGACTAAAGAAATGTTGTTCAGTTTTCATGGTGAGTTTATTATTTCTTTCAGGCTTTTTCCAATGGACTCAATATGGAGAGAAAGAACACTTGAGATTTAAAAAAAAAACAAACAAAAAAAAGGCAAATTAAAAACACAAAAGGGGAAAATAAGAAAACCACATGAAAAACAGCAGTTGATGAAGGCAGTAAAACAGAGAAAGGCAAAAAACATACCCATGTGAGGGAAAAAGCAAAGCTGGAAAATAGAGATGTGATTAGAAACTCAGTTATGAAGATGAAACCTCCGTGCAGGATCTATGTCCTGGTTTGGAACCAAATCCAGAGTGAGATATTTGTGTAATATAAAGTAATAATAATGAGAAATTAGAGAACATTAAAATGTGAAAAAATACAAGTTAAATATAGAAATTAAAAAGAAAACCCGTTAAAATATATGTATATACAGTGACAGCTCTGTTATGAACTAGTGTTCTGTTTTAATGTGATGTAAAACCAAGCACGTGGAAGACTGAGATAAGGAAAATACAGGCAGAGGGAAGTATCTGCCGAAACAGAAATGTGAGACTCAGTAAGTACAGAAACATAAACATTACGGGGAAAAAAGATACAAAAAGCGGATTCAGTGAGATACTGGGCCCATTTAAACCAGCAAGACTTGCTGTTTTAGGAAATCCTTCACTTAATATATTCCTTATGAAAGAAGAATCTATTTCTGATATCTTCCTATATATTTTCCTCATACTTTTACAACCATTTCACAGCCAGAGAGACACCATTTATATTCTAAAAAAAGTCAGTTTACAACCTCAAAAAGAAGAAATCACAAATAAAGGGCAAAGTCCCTACCTCCGTGAGCAGAACACAAAAAGGAGGTTTGGAGAGTTGTGTTTTTGGCTCAGATTCTGAGCACACATTCGAAGACGATCTCCAGATCATACCATACTTTGGCTCAATTTGTGTAATTTCCACTTTAAATGTGCAAAATGGATTCTTGTGGAATAGCAGCTGAGCACCAAAGCGTAGTGTATGTGGCTAATTTGTGGCTAATACACCTCAGCCACCAATTAGCATTTACTTCTTGGGGCCAGACTTCAGCCAACCCAGAATGAAAGCTCCTGAGATGCCCCGTTCTCAGCCCCGTTCTCATTAGACATAGTAAGTGCTTACAAGAACACAAATAAAACTGGTAAAAAGTCCATCTCGTAGACACTTTAGACAGTGCTATTACAGTAAACTTTGCATCTTCATCAAATTCCTACTTTATGAGCCCCAATTGCCATTTCATTGCTTCTGACAGCTAGTGGTGAAATGCAGAATAAGATCTATTGGTGGAAATGATGCACAACAGCCAAGTTGCAACAATGATAACTGACCTTTCGCAGCAGTAATTAGATTGCATCTAAATAATTCAAATAAACAGCTAAAGCTACTCAGTTGAAAATGGCATTTTTATTGAGACAAATATTATTCCTGTAGAAAAAAAAAATAATCAAATGGTTATTTTCTGAACCTGTGTTGTGGTCCCAATTGTACTTTCTATGGCCAACAGAGCAGATCCCGATTCTCTTAATTATAAGATCTGGAGTTACTGTTCTTTTATAATTGCTTTTGTGAATTGGGAATGAATTGTTTAAATATTTATTGGGCTAGTGTATTTTCTGAAAGGCAAAACAGCATTTTTATTTATAAAATATTTGCAATCGAAGGCAGTTACTTGACATTTAGAGTGCAAATGTGGTTTCTAAGTTGAGTCTATTAAGTCTAATGTACGAGTGGAATGATGAGCTCCCTCTCTGCGCTCTCTGCCAGTGCTAAAATATAAAGAATGGACACATTCCACCCCACGTACATTCCTCCCCAGGCATAACTGCAACCAAAGAAGAAGGAAGGAAGGAGTTGAAGAAAAACACGGTTCTTGTTCTGAACTGGTGGTAACCCAGCCATAGACCAGTAAATCCCAACGATTTTGCAGCATTTTGCTCTAACGATGGCCAGCATCCACCTACTACACACATTTATTCAGAAACAAAAGATTTCATTGCAGTGTTCTACATACATTTTTAGAAGACACGATCCAACTATTCCTGATCTCAGTTGCCTTTTATTGTGTTATTATTTCTTTTAGGGATTTCTTTATTTGCCAAAAGGCTTATAGGATACACAGAGAAAATATGGCCCACTACTGGGGCACTGTAAGACAGGCAGCAAAATAAATAACTGTAACACTTAAAAAAGCACTGCAGATCACCAGGGCTACTATTAAGGAAGAATCTGAACACCAGTAAATGGTGATTTATTTTGATAGAATGAGACAGTCCTTGATTTGATATTTTGAAACTGAAAAAAACCCCGAATAAATAATTCAGCTGGAGTGCAACAAGCGTTGGACTAACCTTATAGAGCAGAGGTGATTGTCCAAGCTTCAGAAGTGCAATTTTTTTGGTCACGTTCGTAATGGCTTGAATCCGGATCAAGTCTTCCGCCGTCCCATACTGTACATCAACAAGTTCTGCCTGCAAAGAGAAGACAAAAATCAAGCTATAACTGTCACCACGCACCATTGAGGGTGCTCCTTCCATAGAAACTAAGTTTCTTGCATAAGCACCAGCACCTGAGCAGACTCCTGCAATTACCTTACCCCCACTTCCTAATTAGCATTGCCTGTAATGACAACGAGCTTGAGAATTCCATCTGACAGACAGATCTATATCTTTGCAGTTTTCATTCACAATTCATCAGCTGTGATATAAAAACCCAATGGTCTTTTGCCAGTGGTTATAAGAAGTGGTGCTGGCTGTGATGAGGATTTCTCCTCGTTAGCTACAGCAATGTATTTAAAGCCACACAAGAGATACCAACACACTTCTGTTAATTTTCTTAAAAGGAATCGGAGTCTTATAAAGCGTTTCAAAAAATGAGTGAATGATTATACTGGTCACTTAGAAAAAATACACAGATAATACATACTCTACCAATATACAGTTTTATTATGTGGTCTGATTCCTAAGCAGCCTTACTTTAACTATTGAGTTATTTTCCTATAACCCATCAGTTATCCAAGCGTTATACTTGGAAAATCATAGTGAAAAGAGACTACGCTGCTCTGACACAAACTTTTTTCTTACTACATATTTTTAAATTATTTCCAACTAAATTAAAAGTGATTAGAGCACCAATATCTTCAGCTTTTCAGTTAGGACACTGCAAGAATATGTAGTAAAGGTCTAAGTTATTATTAAATGTCAAGCACTGGCAGTGATGGAAAAACACTTCAAGATGTGCTTTGAAGGATTTTATATATATATATATAAAATATATATTTTACATTTATATAATTTAAGAATGACCAAGGGCATTTTTCTCACACATTCATAGCAATAAATTCTGGTGAAGACCAAGCATGAGGATAATCAGTCTTGTACATTATTATTATTTTAGAATGTCATGAAGCTCTCAGGACACCACCAAGGACATTCAGGAACCTCTAAATCCCTATACGGTGTTCCCATAAAACACAAGTACAGGAAGACACAAGAATATTACATGAGTGTTTAAAAATTAAAATAAGAGGCGCAGTACAAGATGGGAAAATTTCTCTTTCAGTTCAGTTTTGGTAGCTGAAGTACAGACTCATTGCTAAAGGCAACAGTTCTGATTTTGGGCATCTCTGCATCAGTTGTTTAAATTCCAGGAGTTGTTCTGGATACGTAGGATGTGTGAAAGTATTTATCCTTATAGACCTGTATCTGAATATTTTGTCTGAGTTTGCACCTCAATACTGAAGTTGAAATCATACAAAAATTTTGCCAAGGTTCCTGTCTTCTTAAATGTATTCTTTTAAATTTTCAAGTTAACAAGTTTCTAAATCTGTAACGTCATCACTGCTGTATAAACCAGCTAGTGAGAAAGGTCAGCCAAAGTTTTAAAACACTTCTGGAACAGGGAAACATCAGATTTAACACCAAATACTGAAATGTAGGAATGGAAAAATCTTGCACTTGCTTCAATTTCTTCTGAAATATGTGGGGTTTTTAACTTTTAAAGAACCCAAAAATTATTTCATAAGAAAATTCAAATGGTGACTACAGGCTGAAATCTAATATAGTTTTTTTCTTTTGTGATAACCATATGTGAGAAGTATGATAAAATCAAGCAAAGAAGTTTTATACTAACGGAAGCTATTTTGCATTTTACCTAATCTGATGCTCCTGGTTATAAAGAGTTCAACTCCAATGAGGAAAGGGTATTAACCAGTGCAATTTCTTGAAGTTCGCGCAGATTTTTCCTCATTCTGTAGACCTCAGCTTTAGTTTTATTTGTATCTACAGATATGTAGGTACAAATAGATACACTTTAGTGCAATAATTATTAGTCTCAGAAGTCTTATGTCTTGAGAAGTTGTATCTAGGCTGATTTCTGGGGAGACCTCTAATCTAATTCCTTTGGACCCAGTGCCCTTCCCACTTCCCCTCAAGCAAACCGAAAATCAGAGCTTTCATTATTTGTGTGAGAGAAACTCTGCTGAATTTTCCTGAGGCAAAATCAATACACAAGGATATAACATAATGAAGCATCAAACCATTTGCTTCTACAGGACGCCTGTGTGAAAATGCCAGCCCTGCCCATCTACATTCATGCCCTGCTTCTCTGCACATCGCTTTTGCTCGCTGCTCCTCCAGGGTGCTATCCACCGCTCTGTAAACAACAAAACTACATGTTTGCACAATTATTAATGCATTTAGCAACTGCCCTTGGATGTTCTTAGTTAATTTATGGATGCAAACTGCATCTTCGAGAGCTACTCACCGGTCTTTCCCAGGCAACACATGAGCTCAACAACGAGCTGAATGAAAGGCCCTACAAAAGCACAGCTCATTTTTTAATTATGTGAGAACCAGATCTTGACTCCCTGCTGCCCCAAACACTCTGCAAACCATGTTCTTTGCTCCAAATGTTAAAAGCAAGCCCCAACACCACAGCT
The DNA here is from genome assembly GCA_013399435.1 of Arenaria interpres. Lineage (NCBI taxonomy): Eukaryota > Metazoa > Chordata > Aves > Charadriiformes > Scolopacidae > Arenaria > Arenaria interpres. The sequence continues at coordinate 80,701 of VXAK01009144.1, forward strand.
ATTAAATACATTCATCCAACGAGAGTACATGTAAGAAGTCATTACATAATGAAAAAGCAGCTGGGTATAATATAACAAAGAGTTACATGTGCTTTCATTCCACATCTTCCACATGAAGGATATGTCAAAACTCAATATATTAGAAGTCTTTCTTTTTTACCCTTGCCTGAAAATACATATGACCTAAGCCTCTTGTTACTGTCCAACTTTAGGGGCACTTGCACACTCATAGTTCACTGCAACTTCGAAGTGGTTCTCTTCTCATCACAAATCTTTGACCCTTAATTTTACCTTTTTGAGAGCCATCAGCAAAAATACTGCACACATCTGCCCAAGTATGTTATCGTATCCCGGTAATATCACATACAGCCCAGCAGCTGGAGGTTTGCACAGCTGATCTCAAATCTAACTTCACTTAAAATGACCAAAAATCCGGAAAAAAATCTTCTCTTGACTGAAACTACACGTGGCTCCTCTGCTCACAAAGTCAATAACCCACTGGAAGAGTGTAGAACAAAGTCATAACGTTTTGCCAGTACAGTCAAGAAACCAATAAGTAAACATTAAATTATAAATATAGTTTTAAAAATCATTCCTAGTCCTTCATTTCTTCTACACTTGAATACTTTAGTAAAATTTGCTTAATAAAAACATCTCATCAATTCTAGTACAGCAACACTAGCTTAGAGTAGTCAGATTTGTTTTTATTCAATCTACTGGGGCTCAACCAATTGGACCCTTTACTTCTAGGAAAAAATAAAATATAGAAAAAATATACCTTTAAAATAATGTTAAAGAATACTATCGAATCCAAAGAGTGCTACCCTCTCAATAATCCACTGAGAAATTTACAATCTGTTTAAGTCACACATTGCTGTTTCAGTCACAACATTCCCAACACCTTCAAGAATGAATAAAGATTAAATTTTCTATTCTTTCTTTTTTAGAAATGTTTACATGACATAATCCTCATTTTACACATTCCAGACTTTAAAAAAGCAAAACACCTCACTCCCAGGTTACCCATATTTGATAAACCACTTCCCTTTGGTAGGAAAATTCTGTTTAAAAACAAAAGAGAACTCATCCTTTTATCATATGCCGAAAAAGATCACTTGTGTACTGGGTTTAGATAAATCAGGGTAAATCCTCTTACCCTGGAACTGGGAATCTGCTAAAGAATGAGTTGGTTTAGCCATTTGAATTAGGTACTTACTCTCCAAATTGTTTCATGCAATGCTGTTTGAAAGATATGACTATTTAGGAACAAATTGCAATGTGCAACATGGAGTTCAGTAGTACTTCCCCATGCATGAAATGATGTGGGGGTAGGTAATAAACCAAACATTTCTAGAAAAAGTAATTATTTTACGTTAGACTTATTATTAGTTTCTAAGTCCCAAGACAGCGCTCAATGAGTTGTAAGCATTCTATCTTAAAAACTATGATAAAATCCCCCCAAAACCAGAGAAAACAAGCAATCTGAAAATGCCACAATCAAGACAATCAAGGATCTTTTCACAATTTCTTCTACTTATCTCCAAAATGAAAGAGAATAAAACAACATGGATGAAAAACCGTAGGACAGGTCTTGGAAAAGTATTAATTAGTCTATGAAGTAGGTGGCAGCTGGGGTCTCGAAGGTGCTGGATACTATTTTAAAACTTTCCTTTCTTTGCGAACGGTGAGGCAATTAAAAAAAAAGGCAAAGTTAATTAGGTAAAAAATAGTAATGGAAATATGTTTGTCATATCGCATTTTTCAGCTGACTTGTATGAGGAAAGGAGGAAAGGAATTCAATTATAACATTATACAACTGCATCCAATACACTGGGATAAGAGGCCTATTGTGGCTGATTTGCCAGTGACACACAAGACAGAAAAAGATTAAGGGAAAAGTCCACAGGAAAAAACTCCAAAACCTCAAAGCCAGTACATCCCAGGAAGGGCTGTTTCTCACAACCATCAAAACGCAGATGGAGTCAGTGCAGATAACAAGGTAGCTCTCAGAGCATCTGCTTTAGCTATCAAGGCTGGGAATTCCAGAGTAAAGCACAACATCCAAGCAAATAGTTTTACTATTATTTCTGCAGATAACACATTAAGGTCAGTACCGAGCAATCAGAAAGAAATCTTATCTGAAAGGTGTAAACTTATGCCAAACCCCAAAGTAGCATATAGAATGGCTGTGGTGAAAAATCTCCTCCTCTTAATGCTACCTGTTGTTAAAGCCACAGTTCAGTAATCTCAAATTATGAACAGATTTTATCAAACACCAACCTGTTGACTCATATTAACGAACAGCTTCTACACAAACTCTTGGGGAGGTGAGGACCACGGGCGCCGCAGCTATGAAAACGTTCAGTAGCGCAGTCAAGTTCGTATTCCTGATAGTTTCGACCTACTCGCCAAAAGAGTGGTAGAAATGGATGATCTAAAGAAACTCCAAGTATTGAAAAAAACCTAAATATTAAATGTGATGTATAGAATATATTTAGGATTGCTTGTTCCTTCAGAATTAAGGCAATTTCTCCAGAAAGCACAGATGTAATTCTAGAATTATCAACCCCTCAGTTCTGTGACTGTTCAAGGCTTACCACATCCCCTTCCTTCATTAAAGTCAATGCCCTTTATTTATCCTTCAACATTCAGCTACTATTTTTATGTTGTTGCCACAATAAAGGGAACAGAAGCATCCAATGCATGATCAATCACGAGAAAATAACCTTCAACTAGTCATCCTGCCTAAAGTGAAAACTCCGAACTATATTTGCAAATTGTATCTGAGAAGACGGCAGTCTGCAATCAGGACATGAGGCTAACTTTAATTAAACACTTCACTATAATTTATTTGCACAGCTCTGAAATTGAGGCTGAAGGCAGCATTCAGCAGAGCATAAAAGTAAACTCACGCTGGCTGTAGATCAAAGCTGGACACCAACAAACACGAAGAAAGCCACAAACATAAAACCAGCTCTTCTCTAAAATTAGAAAAAAGGAGGAAAGAAAAGGGAGATAGCGGAGTGGTGCCAAATCACGTGTTGGTGTAAAGCCTGCTGTGCTTTCTGACAGGAGCTGCTGCTCCCCATCCAGCCACGCACATCCCTCCGATAATCAGGGACCCACAGCTGTGTCCCTGTGATTGCCACCACCCAACCCTCCTTCCTTGTCCTACCAAGCATGCCAGAGACAAAATCAACAGCCACAGCCACCATTTATGTACTTACTGTATTTCTACAGAAATGTAAATATCAGAAGTTATCTTTGTCCTTCACTTGGCAAAAAGAGGCACAGAGAGACCTCCTGTGTTTGTGGGTCTTCATAGAACCATAGATGGGTTTAGGTTGGAAGGGACCTGTAAGACCATCCAGTTCCACCCCCCTGCCATGGGCAGGGACACCTCCCACTAGACCAGGTTGCTCAAAGCCCTGTCCAGCCTGGTCTTTGTGGCACACAACTCAAGACTGCCTCTAGTTCAATTAAAGTGCTGAAGGTTGAACTAAGAAACTAACATGTCCAACTATTGATTTCTTCTACAGTAACAGCTCTTGGTATGAGCAGCATCTAATGATGCTGTTCCTTCATTAACATGGAGTCTGAAGGAACATGAGTCTGTTCCTTCATAGTTAGGACATGCCAAAGCCAAGTGCAAGGGCATTAAGTTTTATTTTGGTTTATGTTGGTAGGCTCAGCATTATCAGAAGAGGAAAAGACCTGGGGAAGCACGAACAAAGGCATAATTCAACATTTAGTAAAATAAAGACAAGTCAGACACAAGACAGAAACTACTCAGTAAAGAATTTGAGAGCAATTTTTAAGAGAAGAGTTCTCGGGGCTTTCTTCACATGAAAGAATTATTTCTAGTAGAGCTGCTTCTGCTATAAAACAAAAATTCCTTTAGGACTCAGTTTTCATGCAAATACCATACTCCATTGTTTACAATAATTTCAAAATAACACTATCTTTGAAATCCCCTGGTGAGCTTTCCACTTTCTACTTTCTTTATGAAAAATTCGTTGTAGGGCCTCAAAATCCAAGCGTGAAGTCTTCTGGTAGCAAATACTATTTACAGATTTGTGTGTGTCCTGTGAAACTCAGCCACTCCCAAAACATCTGAGAAAACCTGTGGATAAATTTGGGGTAGTTACACAGCAATGTGTATGTGATTTCCTGCTAATGAATGACTAAATTGTGTATTTGAAAGTAAATTCCCCTACCTTCTTGGTCAAATTTGGACATTGCTTAGCCAGATTCTATTTCTAGTACCACAGGATTCCCTATCCTTGAGCTTCGTTTTATGTCTTATGAGAAAACTGGAACAAGAAAAATAATCTTATGCCTTGAAAAATAATAACCGAATGCATTTCCAAGCGACTGTCTGAGGCCAGCCAAAAAGAGATGATTTGTGCAATATGAGTTTGAACATGCTGCCTGAGCCCCCCCCAAAAAATCAAATCATTACAGATCGGGATTAACCGAAGCCGCTTTTGCTCCGTTACAATACTCAGAGATGCACCTGACCAACATCACCTGGGCAGATTCAAATCACAGAACTTGAGTATCGCTCCACACAGCAAGATAAGTGTGTTTGTGGGTGATTAAAATACTCACCGGTGTTAGTGGTAAATAACTAGTGGCTTCTATCTCTAAGCACTCCTCTTCAAACAGATTCATGCCGTTTTTTCTTCACGGTGGTCAGCACCTTACTCTACAGAGGCTTTGGGTTTTTTTTTACTTCAATATTCCTACTCATACAATAAAACTCCAGAAGAATTCAATATGACTCACAGTGTCAGCTTGCAGTCAAAACTAATTCTTTGTGGCCAGTTTTTATGACATAAAATTGCACACTGTGTTACAGCGGCAGCTAAAACTGTAATTTGTACCTAAAAAACGAATTAAAAAAGATGCCCCTTAACCTCAGTTGGATGGAGTTTGCCCTTGCAGACCGAATTCGGTCATGGACAGGTTTTACACCTCTCTTTTCCCCCATCCCATCTCTGTTGAAGCTTCTCCTACAGGCTGCTTTTGCTGCTCCAGTATCCTTTTTAGGAAGTGACCGAGGTTTAACTTGTTTCCCTGCTTGCTTTTTACAGCTTATAGCAGGGTTTTTTACTACTAACTCCCAGGGAGACTGAATTAAGATCGAAGCCTTTTTATAGCCTACAGGAAAGAACCTCTTCTGTGTTTTATGGTTTCAGAGCCCCGGATAAATCTCAGCTGACATCGCCCTGTTCCCTGTTGATAGCGCTCATCCTGTTGACTCCTCCCTTTATATCTATTTTCAACTTTATTTTTCCCTCCTTTAATTTATTCATACTTTTCCCCCATTCTCTGTCCCCAGTCACATTCTTCCAGTTTCCCTTAAGCAGAAAGCAAAACTAGTATTTGAGTATAGCATCTTATTTTATGATATCCAGTGAGATATCCAATCACCAAACCTAGTTTTTTTTATCTTTTCTAATTAGATTTAAATGCAAATCTAGTTTGTCAGGTATTCTGAAATAAAACCTTCTTATTTAAATTCATATTAAATTTATATTTATTTATTTTAAACTTGCTAAGAACGTTGCTTTAGTTATAAAACACGAAAGGACACGATACCATTTATAGCCAAAAATCCTACCAGAGATTTTATTATTTTAAATTTTCATTAAGTGATGATGATTATTTGTCATCTCACAAAGCTCACTAGTGACAAAACTTTAAATTCTAATGACTCCTTTTTTATTTGTGTTTAGTATTATTTACATCCTCCTCTTTGTAAGAGTTAACTGCAAAGATATTTAGTAGCCTTACTAAGGCTCCTAAAGCATAAAGTCACATTGATCACACCTTCCTAAGCAGAAAGAATAATCTGTATTTGCCAGCCTACTTCATCTAGCTTATTCAGGGGTAATTACTCATGCAAATATACATTTACAAATTACAGGCTAAAGATAAACTAAACAAAACAAAGAGAATTGTTCAGCTGTAATGCGACATCTTAAAAAATAAATCATAAGCTGCATATGTACAGAGGAAATTATACTGGTGTGATTTAAATCTGGCTTTACAATTTTCACTGAAACGGCTTTACGTCTGAATCCTCTCCCATTATGTCAGAACTCAACAAAGTCTCAAGGCTGGACTGCAGTGACCCAGAGGTTTTACTGGCTACTCTAAAACTTGAAGAATGAAAAGCAAAACATCCAGAGGCTGCAGACTGTCCTTCAATGGCCTTTTTATCATATATAGAATAAAACCCAGGCATTCCCTCCTATAGTAGCTACAACCATTAAGTCTTTAAAGAAGACCTTACAGAAGATCCCTAGAAACGCTTTATATACAAACAGGATCTGCTGCAGGAACTGCCAGCGATTGTAGGGAAGGATCCATCTCTCCATCTCAACTATTTCTTTTTATAACTATATTTGATATCTTAACTTCCTAGACAGCAGCGTTTCAACTTTGTTCGGTTGCTTCATTCTTCGAGTTAGACCGGCCTTGTTAAAACAGAAATATCTAGAGAGTAGCCTTAAAATTTTCAGGTTTCCGATTTTTGTCACAATTTTCAACGCTTCTTGAAACAACGCAATTTTCACAGGGTGAGAAGCCTGTTTCCCAATCAACTCACACTAATGCATGAATAGTGTACCAAAATCTACAGGCTGGCTGTATTTCTGTGCATGCACAGAAAACAAAAGTTGTTGTTAGTGCAAGAAGCAGACACAGAAAGATAAAATAGACATCAAGCTCAGAATGCAGATAATCACATGTACGTACAAGAGGAGGGCATCCGCCGCATCAAGAGAACACTTGAACTTTCAGAAATGTCAGCAAGAACTCTATTTTCCAGAGCATAATAAATGCTCTTCCACAGAGTACTTAGAGCCTTGGCTTGGCCAAACATCACGCGCTGGAACATAATCAGAGAGATGCCCAACCACATCGGGCTGTAAACACAAACCTGAGCGGGGAAGAGGCATTTTATCAAACCCGGAGACACAAACATGCCGTTGTGAAAAGGAAAATGACATCTTTCCGACCTGATGTGAACTCTGTTGTTTTAAGTCGTTACGCAGATGTACAGGTCTCTAAATTACCTCTTTGGAAAAAGGATTGGGGAAAAACACATTCTAAAATTGCAAATACATTTGGATAAAAGAAAAGGATATGAAGGAAAGCAGGGAATAGACTTGAGCAATAATGAATTTAAGTGACTGAAATGACTGAGCAAGAGAAACAGAAAGAAGGCTGTATGTGAGAACAGCGTAGCTCTATGTGATTAAACAAGCAGATATTTCCATTTTTCAACCGCCTAACATTATGGAAAGACTTATCTTACAAAAGACATGTAGCACGTGGTTCAGATAAAATCATACCAGGAAGAAACGCCAGTTCTTTGTTGTTCCAGGCTTTTGAATTTTGTTTTTAAAAATGCACTCAGTGTTTTAGAATTGCCATTTGGTCACTAATTGTGATAGTGTCCTCTGCACCGCTCAGTCATCTAAAGGTTTCTATATGGCAGCACCATTTATCTTCTCTTTCAGAAATATCTAACCGTCATTTTCAAGGTGTTTTATTTTTATGAACAACAGCAAGGATTGAATGGAAGTTCAAGATAGGGCCCTGCAAGCTATTCTTGCTATACCATTATCAGTAGCTCGCCTTTATCCTAAGTCCTTCCAAAGATTACGGTGAAGGTTTTCCTGAATTCTGCCAAATTTCACACACAAATTTAAAATTGTGTTCATTCGTTTCCGCTAAGTGTTGGCAGGAACACCACGCAGAATTTGTGACCTTGGTTCCTGTGCTCTCAGCAGGAATGGAAAATCCTGGAGAAAGAAGAAATCCCACGCGAAGGATGGAAACTGCTGATTCTTACAACAGGGCCCAGGGAATTGTGCAGTGTCATCCCATTAAACTGGATCTCAAAAGGAAAGATGGAAAAATGTTGACATTATCTAAAATGGATGGGAAAGTCTGAAAGGATACCAGAATCTGGACAACTTGATGGGAAGGAAGGAGTAATCTGACCTCTGACACGATACAACCGATTTTCTTGGTGATACAGAAGCTTCTCCATCACTGCAGCCCGGCCAGAGCTCTGGAACTGGGTCTGGACAGAACTTCCCTCATCTCCCACAGAGCCTAGAATCCAGGGCAGCTGCCTTTACAGCAGTAGAGAAGTGCTCGGTATTATTTTAGCAATAGCACTTTATGGTACAGTTTTCAATAAAAGCAGTGTGGGAGATTATTACAGAACTATCAGGTACTACAGACATCCGCACTCAATTCTTTCTCTTCCCTTGTTATGATCCCCCCTCCCCAGGGTGTGGAACAACCAGCAAAGAAACTAGAAACAGGGAGGTCAGTATCCACTCTCACCCATTCTGATACAATCACAAATTTCTTTTAGGGTCCATCTTCAACTGGTCCCCTTCCTGAATTTCAACAAACACAAGAGACTAAATTCAACAGACAAGACAAAGAATGCACAACGGTCATCGTTTTAAATATTCACTAATTGTGTCATCTACTAAAGAAGTTTTCTCCAAATTTCTTCATTTGTTTTTGTATTTTTGGTACCCACTTTACAAACACTATACATTATGAAGACATTATTTTCATTGCAGAGAAAACTGAGAAATTACGAAGTTTTATTTTGGGCAGGGCGACTCTACAGGCATCCAGACAAGAGCAGTAAGAGCATCTGGGAAAGATCTGAACGGAAAGAGTCAGTCTTACCCATCAAACCTGGAGCCCAAAGCTGCCTCCACGCTGATACAATTTCTCATTCTAGATTTTTAGTTGGTGTCACTACGTGATTGGAAGATTTTCTTTTAGCCTTAAGACAAAAGAGTTTTACAGGTAAAAGGACAGCATGGACGAAGACATGAAAAAAAAAAAACCAAAAATCAGAATAAAAATTTTGGCTTGAAGTATGATATAGTGGCTTTTTTGCCAGTAATGGAATTTCTAGCTTTTCATACTACTTCATCCTCTAAAATACTCCCCGAGTAAGGACCGTGCCTGGCAAGCAGTGACCTGCAGTAGGAGGAACATCTCTCCTGGATAACAACGCAGCAGGAGCTCTCTTGCATATTCAAGCAGCTTTGCTCTCTAGTAGCTGAAGCTGTTGCCAGACCTTTTCCACCCTCATTCACCTCTGTCTGCCCCTCAAAGCCATCAGTGTGGAGCAGTGAATCTTGCAGGAGACAAGACTAACTCTATACGGTAACATAATTCAGTGGAAGGAAGATAAATTCCTTGAAGCATCTTCTTTCTCGCACACACCTACTCTTGGGCCTGTCACAACCTGGTGATGGATGAGTCACCTTTTCTTTGAACCGTGCAGCACGGGAACTTAAGAAATAATTATGATAATAGAACGGATATATCTCACTATTAATTCACATTTAGGCCCTTTTAATGAATGAGATAAACACAGTAACTAATATTCATGACATGAGGCGTCAAACATGAGATTTATCTGTATTTAGTGGAACACACACAGCATATCAGACAGAAAAAACTAGGAATGCCTAATTCTAGAAAAAGGGAAGTCCGATGTATTTTCAGCTTTGTTTAGTTAGCATTGATGGGTTTTTTTTTATTATTTATAAAGATATTTCTCTCCTGGGACTGTAACTGGTGGGCTCAGCCAGAAGTGCTGTATTTCCAACCAGCTTAAAAGAGAAATTTTGAACGAAAGCTTCTTCTCAGGACATTTTAGGCCAGCCAGTGAATAGGCTCGGGCATTTTGACAACACTTCTGCCAACTGCACACCAAATTCAGCCTTACCTATGGTTAGTAACTGGGTCTTTTGTTAATTTATTTATTCCATTCTTTTTTACATTTTAAAGACTTCAGTTCTTCTATATTTTTTTCATTGTATCGCAGCTGCACAGTTTTTCATCCTACTCTGAAAGGCTTTCAAAGGACATTTGCTTCAAAGGGTTTTCTCTGAGAGAGGCCTTCTTCACTTTTTGGTCTTTCTTACTATTAAGTCTCTGTGTCCAGGTTTATAGCATTCCTCAAAGCAGCCTCTAGAGAGGGTTCATCCTTTGCTCTTTTATACCAAAATTCTTCAACAAAGAAGTCAGACAAGCCGTTAAAATCTATCCTCACCAAATTATTCCTATCATGGCAGCTTTATCCACAACTAGTTCGGATTACATTCAAAACCTGTCATGTATACTTTTTTTTTTTCTTTTTTAGTAAGAACTTATTTGCACTCTTTCAAAGTGGTCATTATTAGAAGATTATATTTGGACTTCATATTACCACATCCTAACACAGAGAGGAAATCTTCAGACTTGCTTTGAATTTTCAATGCTACTTTCATTTCAAAATATTAAAAAGATTTTAACAATGAGAAAAGAGAGTCCTGTAGAAGAGCATTCAATAAGCTGATATTATTACAGCAGAAGAAATCAATGTTTAAGACTGAAATAAATGTTGTCAAATATTGACTGTAAAAGTTATACTGGTAGATACAGGTAAATCCTCTGGCTTTGAATGATAAGATTTACCACGCTGCATCGAAGATTAATATAATTGCTCCCGATTCTTTTCAGCTCCCAGCCCTAATTCACAAGAGAGACCACTGTTATTTAGGCTTTTTCACTATTTTCAAAAATAATCAATTGCAGTATGTCAGAAAAGTGATTTTTTAATTTTTTTTTAATTTATTTTAAATTTTATTTTACTACAGTGATTCTAACCCATACTCTGATGGACGACTGAGTGATGCCTGGTACCACCAGGGCCAGAATCTCACGGCCATGGTCCCAGGAACAGGATGTATACACACAGTAAGATGTGATCTGCCTCCAACTATAGATGCTTTTGTGTTGCTAATGTTCCTTAAAAGGTTTTAGGACTTGTTTCTCTTCCTCAAAAATAAACTAAAAAATGAGAACAAGCAATAGTTTAATCAACATTGTATTTTACAGTCACTCATAACTAGCACAAAGCTGAGTAGCATTTTAAACAGTTCTTCTATATAAACTATTTTTATATAACTTCATTGTTTAAAACAATGTAGTTTTAGGGACAAGGATCGAATATTATATAAATACAAAAATGTTTTCTTATTGTTCTCATTGTATCAGTTGTAGTTGGTTCTTACATTGTTTTTCTCATCCTAACAATTTTTTAAAAGCTGATAATATTTGCTTTATAGTCTGTCTGTTGGAGGAAATTTTTGCTTCTGTTTTTAGCATAAGCAAGATCCCTTCAAGGCAGTTTTAAACCTTCAAAATACTGGAGAAATATAAAAGAAAAAAGATCCCCAAAACCCAAACTAAAGACCTATCAGGAGATTTTTTTCTTGGAATTCCTCCTCTGAGGAGGACACTGCCTTAGCAAACTTAAATGGAAAAAATACAGGTATGTTGTTGGAAGGTTCAAATTTGCTAAGATTATGTAAAAGAAATTACAACGAGATGATAAGACAGCGCTACCTAAGCAAAATGAGCCTTGTGATTTGGCAGAAAGATTTCCACTTGGCTTGGAGTAGCTTTGTGTTCAGGTCTGCACCAAACATCATTAACAAAAAGCAGGCATAGAAGAAGAGTAACTCAAGATATAACTCAAGTATAACTCAAGATATCTACTGAAATGCAAAGGTGATTGCAACTTGCCAGGTCTAAATTATAGAATAAAATAATTAAATATAAAAATATTTCTTGGACATCCACGCATTTACAGAAGTTACTTCCACTTACCTTGTCTCCCAGTGGCTCCTAACAGACAAAATCCAACTCTGGTCAAAAATGATGGAATTCCCATTGATTTCAATAAGAATTTTACTTGCACTAAAATCTGAATAAAGCACCAAATCCATTCCCCAAGTCCTCAGTATTTGCACCCTCTAGTTTTCACCGTGCAATTGGAATATAAATAATGTTTACGGTTCAGCATTGCTCCCTTTCAAATATTTTACAGAGGCCTTACTGAAAAATGCCTTTAGCTGACGATGCGCGACGGCGTGGAAGCGCTCAGTCATCTGTTATATCTGTAGATATCAAGATACCTCACCTTTTTCTTTTTTCTGCATTTAAAAGACCTCATTTATTATTATTGACATTATTACTAAAATAACTAGTAAAATATTAGTACTGTATTGACTCACAGCTTTTGCAGCAGAAGCCATTTGCATTTTTGAACCCCTGCCCTTCGATGACAGAAAAATCTCGCAGCAACGTTAACCGGGCTTTTGTGCGTGATCAACTACCATTATTTTTAAGGAACTGTACAACTTTATTTATGAATGGTTATGTGATATGTGCCAGAAAACTGACAGGATATTCTGCAGGACATCTCTTCAATGATGGTTTCTTTAGTCCTTGACTGCAATTTTAAATTATATAACCTTCACATTGCGTTTCACAGCTTTCTATATGTAATTATAACGGAGTGGCAGCTATGCTGCAGTTAATGCTGAATATTGTTTTCTGTTTAAAGGTCAAATCTATTCTAAAATCCATATTCTTAGTGAGATTGTCTTGAAAATTTGCTGTGCCTACTTGGTATGCAGAGCAGTGGTCTAAATTATGATTATTTGTGGAAGAGGTTTCTGAGACACTCTTCTATAAATAAAAGATAAATAAAGCTCCTCTAAAGTGTCTAAATGTTACAAAAATTGCCGTATTCTTCTCATTTGTGTGTATGTGTTATTCAACCTATAGCCCTAACCATCTGCAAACTGATTTGAGTTGCTAGGGATTCATTTTAGCTAGTACATGTCTCTTCAGAGAAGAAATTTCAGAAAATGTTAATGAAGATAATAATGAACTAAATTGGCGTGCCTAAAAGAATTAAATGCACACACGTATCAAGATTCCCTCTAGCTTGAGATTTTGCACCAACGTGCCATCAAAAATGACCGAAAGACTTAGGGTGAGATGCTGTGATTATTTAATCTGAATTATATGCGCACTCTGCCTCTGGACTTCAGGATGTGCAAGCGAGCGTGCTGCAGAGGGCTCATTCGGAAATTTTGCCTGAGGATAAAAATAACCTGGGAAGATTCTGAAATTTTCTAAAACCAACCTGCTGACACCAATCTTAATGCAGAAATATTGTTAAGGCAATTACCACTGATTAGCTAGAGGGAAGATAAAAGATAATAAGGGTGCGCTAATCACATTTCCAGCACAATGAAACTGAATGCAACGAAAGCAAGCTGTTGGGTCAAGGATTTCCCGATGCATTGTCCCTCCAGAGGAACCGGTAACCTTCTGGCGCAGAGCTGGAAATCAGAGAGCTGCAAGCACTGCAAGGAATGAGTGCTGCAGCACTAAGACCCAGCAGAGAGGGAAGGGGACAGTAGGACACACACACGGAGAGCCTGCAAGGAGCGGTAAAGAGTCAAGGAACAGGCGGTAGAGGAGAGGAAGACTCCCCTTCCATCTTCATAGAATCGCAGAATGGTTTGGGTTGGAAGGGACCTTAAAGATCATCCAGTTCCATCCCCTGCCCTGGGCAGGGACGCCTCCCAGCAGACCAGGTTGCTCAAAGCCCCATCCAGCCTGGCCTTGAACCCCTCCAGGGACAAGGCAGCCACAGCTTCTCTGGGCAACCTGTGTCTCACCACCCTCACAGAGAAAGGTTTCTTTTTGAGATCTCATCTAAATCTCCCCTCTTTTAGTTTAAAACTACTACCCCTCATCCTATCGCTCCACTCCCTGATCAAGAGTCCCTCCCCATCTCTCCTCTAGGTCCCCTTTAGGTACTGGAAGGGGGTCTAAGGTCTCCCCGGAGCCTTCTCTTCTCCAGACTGAACAACCCATCTTCCTGCAGAGTGCAGGACCTGGGAAAGAAGGGGACGGATGGGGAGCAGACACATCTCAGCACGGCCATAAGAAAACAGGCTCTCTGATAAGAAGTGAGCAAGCCTCCTTCCTTGCAAAAGAGGATCTGACAGCAATCTGAGTCCCGCTTCCCGTATGCCCATCTTGCCAAGATTGAAGAATGGTGGGAAGATCCCTGAGTGAGCTTAACAGATGGGTTTGTACTTCTCGTATTGCTTCAGGTTGCATTAATCTCTGCGGTGGGTTCTCATTTAGCTGAGAAAATGTCACCAAAACAAATGAACCAGAGCAGGCTGATACGCCATCAACAGATGTAGAGAATCTCTTCTGCATGTTGTAGATAGAGGCAAACAGTCGGCATTCTCACTTGTCTGCTCCCCGCAGCCCTTCCAAAAGCGATCAAAGATATCACTGGCTGCGTTGGGAGTACAAATGCCTAAAATCAGCAGACGCTTTGAGCAGAGAAACGGGTAGAATCAGTCAGGGAATGTGGACGATGGCCGGGAAGTGAGGTGATGTAGCAGAGAAGTCCAAGCAGAGAGGGAATAGGGACAGAGGAGAGCTCAAAGGACAAAGGACACATGGTCAGGTATTGGGAGAACTGGCTTGGAAATGGGGATAATTAATTTCTCTCCATGAAACCATCAAATGCCTGCCTGCATATACATTCCCATTACAAGAACATGCCAGTAGTGGTGCTGTTCTTGCATCATCCTGAGGTTTCTGACCCAAAATAGTCCTTTCAGCCTATGGGGTCCAGGAAAGAAAAGCGATGTTTTGCCGGGCTGGCTGAGAGTGTCCATGATGAAAAAAGGAAGGGGTGGAGGAAAAGCAAAAGAACCAACAAGGATTTGGTGCATTCAGCTGCCAGTTATTCCTGGAGAGGCAGAGGAGGGTCCTGGAGCATGAGGCAATGTAACACAGGACACTAAGTATCGCTGTTTAGAGTATTAAAGCAGATTTACGATTGTGAAAAGTTCCTTAACACTTCAATAAAGCAAAGAGTCAATAAATTTAAGGTGAAAGGAAGGTGAGAAAACTTCGGGTCACACAAGCAGAACTGCAGTAAATCAGGGAGTACAAAGCAAATACAATCTTCATTTTGCTTTAATTAGTCCATTCTCGAACGTTGTCCCAACACACGAACAGTTACATCTGCTAAGATTTTTCTCTTTAATGTTGCTAGAGAAGGAGGGAACAGAGCAGATGAACATTGCAACACCAAAACAGAATGCTCGTTTCTTCCCGGGTTGTCCTCGGAGGCCCTGCTTTCAACCACCTGCCCAGGTGACACCAGCCTTCTGCTGTGCTTCCAGCCAAGACGTGTCCTTCCCTATACTCAGCTTCACCCGGGGGATCGCCGCCGTGTGTGCTAACAGATGGGCTGCAACACGCACCCACACCAACACGGTGCTGGAAGGAGGAGGCTGGATCTCGAGGGGTTCGTGGACACTTCTCGGCCCTCGCTGACGGTTCCCCAGCTCGTCCCTCCATGGTGACAGCTCTCGGAGCAGCCCTTGCCGTGAAGGCAGGGAGCAGCACATTCAGATTCACCTCACCGCACTCACTCGGAGACTGCCTAGATAGCGTTTGACAAGGTATTTTGCTTTAACACATACATTTGATGCAATGTAATTTCCCTTTATACATGCACTCTCCTGCCCAGAGCGGCTTTCCTGCTTTCATCAACCAGACAAAAGGTTTAAACTCTATAAAAGGTAGCTGATATTTAAGTTCTAATAAAAATATATTTCATGTATGCCATTCTTTCCGCAGACCGACCTAGTCTACGATACATTATTTACGTAACTGCTGCAATATCTGTTCCAAAACCAAGCAGACAGCTCTCTCCAGAACCGTAGCCTGCCCTGCCTGTCAGCGCGATGGGTAAACAGTGTCACCTTTTCAGGGCCTGATGAATTATAGAGAAGTAGTAAAGTGCACCATCCATCACAATGGCACTAAGTAGGTTTTTGAAGTAGATTTCAGATCACAAACGCTCACATTTTCACCCACAAATGCCGTTCAGACCGTTACCAGGAAGCACAAATTGGATGGCTCATACACAACGGCCGCATGATGAATGGACATGACAGGTGGTCAAAGAAAATGAGTCTTGCTCTTCTGCAAATAACCTTGTCACCGTGAAAGTATAGCTGTAGCTCTGCTGGTAGCAAGACGGCAGCAACTTAATGGTTTTATTTGCCTGAACTTCCAGCAAATCAAATATACAAATGAGATACAATGCAGCAGCAGTATTGAAGCAATATTAGCAATTCAACCTGATTATGTGACACACAATAGAAATTTTCTACTAAGGATGTGTCACATTTGAAAGAAAATTATTCAGATTATGAGTAGCTGTTACAAGAATACCTTTACGCAGGAAAACCTCATGATTTTGCAATCACAACCCACTGTAAGATATTCAAAATATGTGAGTTTTCGTTCCACTGCAAGCAATCAAGTCACCCTCTGATGGCTGAACACAGCAACAGCCACCACCTGCTACTTCTCATTTAAAATTCTTCTACTTCTGTTAGTTTAAACAGTAGAGATTACTGTGTAGGACTGAAAGTCGGGGAGGTTAGATCACTACTAATTTATCCCTAACCTAAATAAAAAAGGAAATTTCCCTTTTAGACAAAACTCTATATCTGAGACACTTCGCGTAGACTTTTTGAAGAATAAAAGAGAACATCTGAAGTTCTGTGAGGGTGCTGGGCATCTCAAAGATCTGCCTGTAAAACTGTGCACGGAAAGTCATTCTTGCACTGAAGTACAAGCCTTGATTTTTGCCAAAGTCAAGGTAGACCCCCTAGTAATGAGTACACGGTGTGTGGGGTTCTCTTTGCTGCAGAGCTCAATCATAGGTAAAACTGCTCTGAAATACATCTGGAAGTACAAGGGTTGCTGGTAATAACATCAATGATTTTCCCCAGGACATTTGATTTCCTTTAATCTGATGAATTTGTTAGCAACACATTTATTTTCATGAAATAAATCTCAAAGGGCACAACTGTACTTTTCTCTCATTATAGGTACTGTTATTAAGTTACAATGAGAAAATGATATTATATTGAGTTTTTAAGTGATAAACGTGAGAAGCCAAACCCATTTATTAGCGCTTTTTACTTCCCCATGGATAAGTTAAAGCCTGTATCATTCAGGTCAGGACCTACCCTTGTCTGGTTCATCTCCTTTCCTAACAACTTTAACCTGAAGTTGCGGGGTTGAGAGAGTCCCAGAAGAGAGATTGCGTGGAGACAATGACCATGAGACCCACTATAGAAAGAAGCATGCAAGGTACACAACAACAGGAGATGGAGAGAAGCCTCTCTCCCAAAGGAAACAAGAACTCCCTTCCTTCTCCTCTTTGGAATAAATCCCCTGGACTAAAAAGCTTCGACTCTTCAGAAAGAGAAGTTGAAGCTTATGGACTTCAGGATGAGAAATGTAAGGATCTGACTTTCTACCAGCCCCCCTATTTCCTACAGTCCAAAATATAAAATTGTACTAATAGTCCGTAAAATGGATTAGTTAGCATCACGCAACTTTCCCAATTTTGACTCGTTACAAGACATCCACAGATAACATTAGCTGTCATCGATAACATTATGGGCAAACGCTGTCACAAAAGGAAATCACACAGCAGCTTGATTTTACCATTAGAAAATAATTAACTGATACGCTATAAATATTAAGATATTCACAAAGTATAAAGGTATTTTGGAAGAGGTACCCTCCAAACCCAAAGCCGTCTGCAACCTCCTCCCGTATAGTCTGTTCATGTTTGAAGGGACGAAAACAAACCTATACTTTTACACGATGAAAGAATCCAGGATGGAAAAACCCCTGCAACATTGGAAATAACGCACAATATTTTAAAAAGGAGAAAGAAAATGGTTAGGAGTGAAACTGCAGTTTTTGTATTTCAGAAATATGTACTGAGATTTATACTACCTCAGCTAGGAAAGTAAACAGAAATGATGACCCCTTAGTGCACCCCCAATATATCTGGAAAGCAAATACAGGATGGCAGCCAGTGAAGACACTAAAGAGGATAAAACAAGATAATCCAAGATCTTATTTCACTTGGCAAGTAACAAATCCCAACAGGCAGGATCTTTTCGCTGACAAAACTTCCTAACAAAAGCTACTGTAAGATAAAAATACAGATTGGGGTTTTCAAGAGGAAAAGGAGCAGATGTGTCAAATGAGTTGCCACAGAAGAAAGTATGCGAGATCCACGACCATAATAACTCCAGGTATCAGCCCAGTGCTCCTGCAGGTCTCACTGCAGAAAAACACATCTTTCCCTTCCTCCAGGCATCCTTCAAACTAGTAGAGCTTGTACATCAAGAAGGAAAAAACATAGCTCTAAACACAGCTTTCCTATTTTTACACCCAAGCAGAAGATGCCAATTTATAAACTCAGATACTTAAAAAAAAAAAAATTAAAAAAATCATATAAAGCATTCAGGTCTGACTAATTTTAAAGTTTGAATTGGGATTGGCCACATCATACTCTACCTAAATATGTTTATTTTAAGGCTGGACATTTCACCATGTGTATTTCACCAGCCAAGTTCAACAAAAGCTGACGTTTTCTAACTCTATTCCCCCACAAATGACAGAGACAAATGGCCATATTACCTCAAGAGCTCCTTTGGCAGAGTAAGCCGCGTATGAGTACAGGAGGTCTTGGCTATGAAGTGTTTTGGTCTCTCTGGTGCACTGTTGTCCACTGGGATAAAAGCACTCGCCGCTGCTTTTCAGAGTTACTGTGTTTGAAGAAGAGCCCGGTAGGTCAAGCAAAACAGAGTAATTTACCAGCCGGACATCTTCGAGGCCTTGGGAAGTCCACTGAACCAGAATTTTCATTGCGATGTCAACATCATCTTCTCTAGGGAACTGTAACAAATCCCTGGGAAAAAAAAATAACACACAAATAAAGACAGTTTTAGTTTGTTTCCCACCAAGACACTTGTACCTTAATATGCGTCGACCCATAATTTTAATCATAATGTATCATCAAACATGCAGGGGAAAAAAAATAAATCACCCTCCATTTTTTTGCAAATAACGTCTTACCAAATGTGAGACAAAAGTAACTGCTTTATGGGAAATAAAACAAGGAAAAAAATATTTCTAGGAAACATATCAAATCAGAACATAGAGAATCCTGCAGAAATTATCACAGTGACTGAAAATCAATCTCTCTGGTGCTGGTCAAGTTTCTGATACAGCATCAATTTAACCAACCGTTGAACATGAATACAATTCGAAGGAACATTTCAGGGACTTCAGAGAAGGTATGATCCTGAAAATTAGTAGTAATTATATGTTTGGTTTAAATTCATCAAGTAAAGCACATTTGCTAAACAGAATGGAACTGTTCCCCAAATATTGTGCTCGCTGTCAGAGAGTTTTCCTTGGATTTCCTACCTGCACTGAAGGAGTACGTGAGCCAACAGCTTGGCAAGCACATGACAAGAGCCTGGAAATTATTTTGGCAGCATCTACCAGATGGGCCAACGGAGACCTCAGATGGGTTGGCCCGGGCTTGTGTGACTGGGTTTGTACCACTGGTCAACACCTGCGACCAGATGGGCCACGGGATGAAAATGGTGTCGGTGCTGAAAGACCACCCTCCTCCCAGCAAATGCCAAATGACACGAAACGGAGAGAGTGTTTGAAAGATAACTTCAGAGGACAGACATGCTGAAGGGACAATTTAGATAGGCAAGCATTTATGTAAGCAAAGCAGGGCAGAAATAAAAAGCTCCATTATCCAAAGAAAAAGCACTATCCAAAGGCAGTATGAAAACGTCACGGAATATTTGCTGAATTTTGTAAGGATTTTCTTAAGTGGGTTTTTTTGGTGTCTGTGAAGCTCTCAGGACTGAGAAACAAGACTGAGGATCACAGAGGTATCGACTTCCAAGCACAGAGATACTGACACTGCCTGAAACTCTCGTTCACAACCTTCTCTTCACAAAAAGGCCAATTATATTTAGATGCTTTAGGGTCCCTGGCACAACCTTAGAATAGACCCTGGCTATCTTGCACACATCAAAAAGCAATAGTTTAATAACACATAGTCATTTTAAAACCATTATTGCAAGGGATGGGTATTTCAGAATCCCACTAAGGGCTTTGTAGGCAGCTCCGTGCCATTTGGAACCCAGTGTGAGACCACAGGGACTGGTCCCATCAGGGTCTGCACTGAGCCCAGGGAGAACTCCGTCAAGAGAAGATTATGACAGAAATCAAGTGCAAAGACTCCCTTCTCCACCCCAACAGACCTTTAAAAAAGCATATTTACTGCCTAGATAACTTCAAAGCCTTAAAAAGGCAAAAAAGCAAAGTTCTAACACCTATTATAGCCTAGAAACGGCTCAGAAGTGGTACACTGCATTCAAATATCTAATGCACATCACCACATTATATGGGTGAAATAATTATTCCAACGTGCAAAGGATTAAAAAAAATATGCAAAAATTCTCTGTTTCAAGGAATAAGTTGCATCCCAGGCCGCACTGCGACAGCAGCGTTACTCGCACGCAAAGTTCAAAATCTTTACAGGAACACTGGACTTATGCTGAAGACGTCAGAGATCCTGTCAGGAGGAATAATCGTCTCGCAGATTTAATCTTTTTAAATTATCTAAAGTAAGTCTTCAAGCAGTCTACACAAACCAGACGAGTTAATCCAATCTGTAGTATATTACAAGTTTCCAATTTCATCTCCTGTGCCTACTAATATAATGACATAAGCTTGGGCACTGCAGAAATACAGCAAGTTGTTTGATTAACACAATCATTAACACAATATCTGCATTTCCCTCAGGTGATAGAAACATTAATGGAATAAATAATTGAAGAAACTTATCCCAGGCCAATAAGGTTATGGCACATTGCAACAAGAAGTATTCAGTTTCAATAAAAGGAATTAAACATTAAAAGAAGACGACACAATAAGCAAATTGCTCCCTTAGTAACAGAAGTTACTTTCCACTTCATAATTAAATAAGCATGTCTTTGAAACTTTTGTGACAACATATCTGATTAAATTAAAGAAATGAGCACACTCACTACTTCATAATGTCTTTACAGTGTGTTAGAATCAAATTGCAAATTATGACCACATGCTGTATTACAATATACCACTACTGTATTACAATATCCACTACTTGGATAAATTTTATGACCATCATCACCAAGGTTTGGTTTTTTGGTTTTTTTTGGTGGTTTTTTTTTCAGATTTCTTACCATCACTGACTTACACTTGTCTTCCATATAATTCTGCTGACTGCTTAAAGTCAGAGGTAAATTAACTCATTATTTTTATTACATACAAGTTGGATAATAAGTATATCATGTAAAAATACTAGTTTCTAAACCCTATCAAATTCTGAAAAGTGCAAAGTTTGGCAGATTCTCCTGGAAAAACCCCAACACGTCACGTGCACTTCATAGTCCTCCTCTACAAATTGCCAATTAACTCGCTTCCTAAAACTTGCAGGGCAGCGAGATTCACAGGCGTAAGATTTAAACAGAGGAAAGAAAGAGGCCCTGGGGCTGATTCTGTTTCTCTCTTTTGGAAGCGGCTGCGCACTCAGTAGGAATCGATAGCAATGTGATTGCCAATTTCCATTTACAACCCCACATTTAATAACGGCCGCCAAATTTTTTTATTCCCTTACTCATATTATAAAGATTCTTTATGCAGCTACTCGTTCAGGTTCAGCCAATGGGAATAACCACAAAGTTAATGAGCACATCTCAGTTGCTGCAAATCTGCATAATTTATTGAAGTAGAGCCACCACAGACTTAAGATTTCATCTCAAGTGAGAATCAACATCAACGAATACAACAATAACAGTCTGAGTAACACTGTGCCTTCATCGGATGGCTCTCAAAGAGATTTCCACAAGTTACTTGCCTTTATTTTCTAATATAGATCAGATATTGAACTAACGTACATCAGAACAGGACATAAACTTGTTTCATGGGTATTTTGCTCCATCTCAAATCTGCTTGGTTCCTGAACTAAAAAAAAAAAAAACAAACAGATAAAATTGCACTGAAAACTGAGAAAACATGCCCTACTTCCCTTGAATAAGAAAAAGTTTTCCCACTTTGATATGATGATGAAATGAAGAAAATATTGATGCAGACACGTTCTTACGTTTCCTGTGTAAACAAGAAGCCTAAGTCATGTTTTACAGCCTGACCAGCTGGATGTCCTGGCCAGTGAAGACCAGCAGACTATGACTGTTGAAGGTTCAAAGCTCTAAAGGTAGGAGAATCATTTGAAATAAGACAAAGATACATCTGTAATAAAGCCAGGCTCTCTGCAGCTTCAAAAGACCGGTCTTTAACGGATGATTATAAAAGATAAATGGGCACACGCGTGCACACACACACAAAACACAGAAATTTCATTTTCAAACTGGTAACCATGGGGGACATGGAGCTGCAGCAGCTTAATGGAAAGTCTTCTGCTGTAACAGAAGCCTTTTTTTCACCACAGCTTGCTAAAGACCAGAACGAGGTATTGCAAATAAACCGGCTGCTCATTGCTCATGATCCACTGGGACACCGCGAAACATGCTCAAAGGATACTGAAAAATTACAGTAGGTCACTCTAACCATGAAAAGATGAAATAATTTACCTGTATGAGACAATTCCTTATCAGACAGTTCTATTAAACTGCTACAATCCACCCCCAAAACAAATGTAAACTACAGCAGAGTTCTACAAATTTAACCTTAAAAATCCATATGGACAGTATTTTCCCTCAAATATGAAGAATTTCAAGTGTGACTTCTTTGCCTTTTTTTTTTCTTTTTTTAAGATTTAATGTCTGTACCGCAATGAGAAGGGGAAATGGCCTATGCTTTATGGCCTATTGAAAAGAAAATAATCTGAATTCCAGTTAGAATTTTATCTGATTTCCTTATTCCCAAATTTTGACTGTTTGACTGTAAATTTTTACTTTTCGTTTTCTTCCATGAACAAATTTCATTTCTTCAATGAAATTGTTGAAGAGCAATTACTAGAATTTTAAGTAAGAACTAAGAACAAATATAATTTTGGAATTTTTATGGGCCGATTTTTCAGCTGAGTAGTTGTTTTCAAATTTTGAGAGTCGCAGCAACATTTTTTTTAGAGAGCTGCACCAGCTCAAAGTGTTATCTTGCCTAATATGCCGTTTCCAACAGGGGCTGGTAGCAGATTATCAAAAAAGAATGCAAGAAACACATCCTATGGGGTTATAATATTTATAGACTTCCAGGCATATGTCCTTTTTCCTACCCAAAAACTTTGTCCAGGCTGAGTTTTAAATACATTTACGTATGTTCAGGATCTCAGAACTCGTTTTGGTCCGTTAAGAGCCGAGACGCGGTGGTTTCAGCCGCGCTGGGCGAGCGCACAGCCCAACTGCTCAGCACACGCACAAGTATTTTTCACAGTTGCAGATAAGGGTATTTATGTGTATCCACCACGTACAGGGTGTACACACAGCAAACCGAACGCGTTCGGGAAATACCACCTGCCCAAGCCGCATCTGCTTAGATTTTAATTACACGTTCCTGTTAATTAGGGTGCTCAGCCGGCTGGTCTCCAACCTGCCCGATCGGATTTCCCACCGTCTGAGCTGACTGCCACAAGTCTGCTGCTTCCCAAAGAAAGAGAAAAACCCAAGTCCAGGAGAGGATATTTATCAGGAGGTTAGAAGACAAAAGAGAAACGTTCTCATGGTGTAAACTGTTGACCACAAGCAGCTTAGTGCGGGACAGGATCCACTTCAGGCTCTTCAGGTTATGTTGGAAAAGTCTCCAGCAACTGCTCCAGACAGTAGATCCATGTCATGTCCTTTGTCACATCTGCCATCACTCTCTAAACATTCTGGGCATCTTTTTAGCACCGATATTAATTTTGTGGCAGTCATGCGGCACAAGAAACTTGTTAATTATGTTACGTTATGAATTCTTGTCACACAATGACCACAGCAATGACCAAAATGAACAGGTAGGTCTATGCAGATACGCCTCCTAAATCATAACAAACAAAATAATACCGGCCCATAGCACGAAAGCAACGGAAAGCTCTGGTTAAACATAACATTTGGACACTAGATATGGGTCGGCCACTATGTGACTTGGTGATGCTGCTTCTGTTTGCCTGGTTTTTGGCCAGCCCGTCTCACCACCTGCAGCAGCCTCTCTGCTGGAGATGGACCTCTCACGAGGTTAACCCCAAGCCGTCACCCAGTTCTGCCCCACAGAAGAATTTATATGTGGCTTATCAGAACAGAGTGATGAATGGGTGGTCTGTCCTAACGATGGGAAAGCTAAAACCCTGTTCACTCTTGGGTAACAACATATTGCTTCTGCTGCCAAAGGGAACATTTACGGATCTGCACCTGTATGTTTCTACAAATGGTACATAGCGCCAAAAATATAGATATAATGCTATTAACGTAAAGACATATGATTTATGACAGCTTTTACTTTTCACAGACACAGAATAAATGTAATTCATGAAACCATAAAAAATACGTAATGTCAGATAACAGAACACTGGCTCTAGATTTGGTTGCAATCTCTAGCAGAAAAATGCTTTTTATTATTTTTTTATTACTATTTTAAACATTACGTGCACTGTGGCTTTTGGGCATTTTTGATGAAAGGAGACTTGAGTGATCTATACAGAAAATTATACCATGAGCGGGCACAAAAGTACTTTTAAACAAAACTTCATAGCTTTTTTGTTTATGTCCACCTGGGGTACCTGACCATATGTACCCTCTCCTGTCACAGGATAATTACGTGCCCAACAGCTTCAAGCCAAACCTCTCATTTTCCTGAAAAGTTCTTTGTCATGGGATGGAAGAACACCTTCAGATCTCTGCCCATGCTGGCTTCCAAGCTTAGCTATTTTTTTACATTATGGTTTGTTGTTTTTTTTCACTACAGGACTACCAAGCATATTGCTACTACCCGCTGCATCAGAAAGTCAAATACCTTTTATATTTTTAAAATAAAAATAATGGGGATAGTTCAAATCTCACTTGCCATCATCAGGATAGAAGCCAAGCTTGCATTCAAGGCAGATGGACAAAGGCGTTGAAAAATGACTGATGCTCTCACTCTGTGATTCCACAGTTTATTGGAAAACAAGCAATTCATTGTTCCTCTACACTAAACATTACAAAGTCTTAAATTGGCCATAGGTGAGCTTTCCAAAGCTTTCTAAGAGATTTGGATGTCATTTATGCTGACATCTAGCCAGCATCCAAATCTTCCAAATGCTTCAGAACACCAATATCAGTTCCAACAAGGGCCTATCAAAGGATTGCCCAGAAGAGGGTAAAAGCAGGGAAAGCACACACACAATCCCTCAACTACTCTTCTAGTCTATTTTAAGAAGATTTTTGAAAAAAAATCGATAGCTCCAAATACCTGTGACATCTTAGAGAGTATTTACCTTGTCAGCAATAACGTGCCACTCTATATTGGTAGAGGTTCTTTCAGATCTATTTGTTTAATAAACAACAATTCTTACAGTTACGCAATCTTTTATTGTGGAAATAAACACCCAGGGTCTTATCTATTCTAGCATCAGACACAGAAACAATATAATAGTATTTTAAAAGAGTGTTAATGGAACAATATGCTCTACATGTTCCCTCAGAGTTCAAGAGTCCATCACGTTTTAACAATCTACTAATGGAAAAACCACTGATTACATCTTATTACTGATGGAGAAGGAAAGTTGTTGAAAACCGTTATTGAATGATGTAAGTGCAGGAACTGAAGCAATCTTATGACTTACGAGTTAATCTAATGAGTCAAACTGTCACAACACAGCGAGTGTGGCCAAATGCCGCCAACAAATCATCAACTGACATGTGTATAAATCACCTCAGCAAATTCAAGCTTTGAAAGGTAAATATCTGTCAACAAGCAAGCCATCTGCAAACACATTACATTTAAAAAAGAAGTCCAGTATGTGTTCTCCATGTAGAAATCGAGTTTATAACCGTTCTGAATCCTTTTACTCTAATTTTCAGTAACTCTTGATAATTTTAAGACAGAATTTCAGAAGCAACTATAGGCATGAACTGCATCCCAGCACTAGGAAGGTTCTTGTTTCATTCTTCTGTGTATCGTCTTTTAAAAAAACATAGTGAATACTCTCCCTATTTCATGAATCGGCAACATCTGCAAGCACCAGTCATGAAAATCCCTCATCTAAAGTCCAAAAACTGTTGCGTTGTGCACTAGCGTTTGAGTCCAGAAATTGCTGAGTAAAGAACTGAAGAGTTTAGTTAATTCAGATCCCTTGCAAGTCAGCCAAAAAGACTTTGAACATATGCAAAATACGTTATCTGGGTTGTAAATCTGATAGAAAATGTTTTGAATACATCAGATTTTCAAAAATAAAGACCTTCTTAATACAATTTTTACTGCAGTATGGAAAACGGATGGCAAAAGAACAACATTACCGCAGATGAACAGATTCTGAACGAATTGACTTATCAACAGAGCACAAAAGTACAGCAAAATGCGTTGGCCAAAGTGAAGGTTGTTTAAATGCATTAATTTGCGATGGACTATGAGCATGTGTAATCAGGTGAAGTTCTGCTATCGTGCAATAACTTGTTAAATTACTGCTATTTGATCACTTACACTCATGCAGGTGAAATCTGAAAGGCGGTTGACTCTGATATTAAACCCGATGCCCAAGAAATCAAACCCACAAAACTGTGGAAGGTTTTGAAAATGTTCAGTTTAAGCAAATGGCCCGAGGGCAGACAGGTAGGCAATGGCAGAGCTGGGAACAGAAACCAGACTGCCCAATTCACACGCGTGGGTTTCAGTTATCAAAGCCTCTTCCACTTTATTTAAAACCATCCTTTTCCTTTTTAAAAAGCACTCGCTTTTCTGTAACATACACCTTGCTTAATTATCCAGTGTAGAGACAGATGAGAATGTCATTTAGCATTTCTTCCCCATCATTCTAGATACACATAAAAGAAAAGGATGGTAGTCACTATCCATTTTCAGAATAGTTAATGAACCACAGAAACCTTAATATGGAGAACGACAGCTCCAGACCCTCAAATAGGCTATTTTTCAAAATCCCATAGACTGTTAATTCCAGATGGAGTGGAGAGAGGAGACACCTTGTACATCGTATACTTCAGCGCAGAAGTCACTGCCATGATTCATTGCTCCTTTTGGCTACAAGAGGGTTTAGATGGAAGACTCTCCTTTGAGGAAAGCCAGCAAAGCCTGCTTCTTCCTCACACTGAGCTCCCAGGCTTCAAATACAAACCACAGACAGGACTGATCTACTCCTTCATACATTTCTTCTTTTTAATACAGTAAACTGTTTTCAACAGGTGAACTGTCTTTAAAAAAAAAATTCTTTCAAAATGTATACAGAATGGAGACATCTACACAAGAAACCTCTTTTTTTTTCATTAAACAATCTCATTTGAAAGAGGATCTCTCAAAATGATACCATCTTCTTTCCAAATCAATATGATCACCACCACTATGTTTTTTTTTCTTATGAACTTCTATAGTTGATGAGTTTCAGTCACAAGAGGTAGGTTTTCCTCTACGGTATACAGGGTTGTGTGTATAACATCACAATCTATATCTTTTCACAATTCCATCTAAAGTATTTTAAACAAACTTTTACCACCTCCAAAGATGTAACACTGCTCTGTATGATTTCATTTAAACCTTTATTTTGGACATACAAGGATATCTTAGCCTCTGTTTTAAATATAGCAAAGGGAATATAATTATCTTCGAAGTTTATAGGTCTAATTATTTAACAAAGGGCTTAACTCATTTTTTCTCCTAATGCAAGAAAAGAACCAGGTCCCAAGCTCCAAAGAACTGTGCCCTGCGTTTTCTGAGAGGTTGGGATGCTGAGGGCACTGCGTGCCACAGTTGGAGGAGGACGGTAAAAAAAACCAGTTAAAACATTCCCCCGCCTTGAAAGTGTTTGCATATCACCCTGCACTCAGAGGCAGAGCACTGACCCAGCCAAACTTCACAATCCTATCGTCTCCTTTTCTTCCCAGACCACAGGGGATATGTCAGTGTCTCAATAAAATGTGACCAGCTGCATAATGAAGTCCAAGTGGTACCTTTTACTGTCAGAGACAATTACGTTTGCTTACAGCAAGAGACCGTTTCTGTATGTACGTGAATAGCGGCACATGTTTCACTAACACTTTTCTATACAGAAAACCTATTGATCAAAAAAAACCCCACCTTGAAACCTTACTTTTTATATAGAAAATCTGCTAATCAAAAAAAAAAAAAAAAAGAAAAAATCTCAATACTGCCCAACTGGCAGTATTTTATTCCTTTCATTGGCAATCATTAGGTTACACTGTGAACCATAAAGAAATTAGATAGAATGCCAGGTGTTATTCTGACAGCACGGACATCTTTATTTGAACTGTATGATTTAACTTTTGAATAATATCCCCGTCCCCAAAGGACAATGAGGAATTAAGAGAGCACACTAACTCGAAATCCTAGAAACACTTAGCGATGCTTAGAAAAGCCACCTATTATTTGAAGATTTAGGATTATTTGGAATTAGATAAATCCCCAAATAAATGTTTAATTTTTAAAAATTAAAAAGAAGGCAAATCCTTCATTTTATCTCATGAATCTCAAGAAGTTAACCCTATATACAAGAGGACACCACGTAACCTTTCTGTTCCCAGCCTCATTTTCTTCCCAGTATATGTTAACTTACCACTACAATTCCAATGGAAGTGGAGAGATCTCTAGCTGATATGTCAGCTTGGCTGTTTTATGAAAATATTTAAAAGTTCAGGCAGGTGCAATAGTTAAAATGAAAACTGTAGATAAAAAAAAATGGGAAAAGGGATACAGCATCATTTCTATGTGTTTATGCAAGGAAAATGTTATCACGAATGTCATATCGCATGGCTTAGTTCAGATAATCTCCATCTCACCAGCTGAACTGCATTTCAGCTGGATTTGTTTTTATCTGACAACACTGACATCTTTGAACTGACCCTTCAGTTCTAATATACAGCAGGGGAAATCAACACTGATAACCAGAGCAGTGTCCCGAAGTTATTTATGCTGTACCGCAAATCAAATTGCTTGTGGATATACAAAAAGCTCTCTCCGAAGGAGGAGGCATAAAACCTTACAGAGAGAGGCTTGGGAGGAGACCACAGGAGATCGCTTGGTTCCAGGCAGGCTCAGCTCACCCGACGGCCACCCCAGGCAGATGTTTTCCTGCCCTGTTCCAAATATAGAACCTCCTTGTCCGTCCTAAATAAATCACCCGACGCACTGCTGCGTTTGAGCACACTTTATTTTCTCCTTTCCACCACTGGTGTTAAGAACAGGCCAATCCTTTTCTCTTTGCAACGAGCTTTTTTCACATGCTTAAGGATTGTTCTTATGGCTTCCCTCAATCTGATCTTCTCTCAAGCCAAAATGTCCTCGGTCCTTTCATCCGTTTCCTCAGAGCTCCTGCTCCCAAAATCTCCAATTGCCCTCCCTGATCTCTTCTGGTCCTCTTCCAGCCTGTTCCCTCTCCTCCTGAAACTGAGCTCCAACAAAGGGACACTGTGAATATGCCACTTGCACTGAAAATGAATGATTAGAATCCAATTATCAATTGCCTCCATAAAAGTCAATTATTATTCCCCTGCTGTCCTTTATTCTGATTTCACCTCCGAACTTCTCCAGTAAGTTCACCCAGTCCTTTAGCTCTGTTGACCTCAAAGAGGCCTCCTCATTCCATCACTCATTTGCTGCAAGAAGGAATGGTCCTGAACACACCTTAATGCAGAGTATAAAATACATCAGATTTTGAATCTTGAGTCTGGAGCTGCTTTGAGATTTGGCTTCCAAAGCCATCACTCTGTTTGCATTGAGAATCCTGTCAGTTTGCTCTTGGTCCAGCAAAACTGCAGTTGCTCTCTCTGTCACCACCACCTGCACAGGCCACTTCAGGTCCATATAAAAAAGTCCTTTCTGTCACTTCTAAGGTGGATCATTCATCTCCTCTCGGCAGTCTCTGTTCCACAAAATCCAAACTAGTTGCTTCACGAAGACCACTCAACTCCAGGAAAGTGCATCTCCCCCAACACAACACCTAGAAAAGTTCCAGAAAAGGGACCTTGCCCACTCTTCCACCTTCTCCTTTTAGACTTTCTGGTATACAACATCCCCTCCTTTCACGCCCAAAAGTGTAACTTGCTCCCTCCAAAACAATCTATTTAACCCATATTTTCTTGCCCGTTACGGTTTTCCGGCCCTTCTTTATCCAGAAAATAAAATAAACCACATAAAGCATCTCGGGAACAGTAGGGTGGTGGTTTCATGGAGTTACACTTAAACGGTCTAATTCATTTTCAGTCTGTCTTACGATCCAACTAAAATTTCAAAGTCCAATTTTCAGCGAATAAAGCACAAATAAAAGGAAAAAGCAGCCAAAAAACCAACAAACAACACACCCCAAAACCAACAGCAATATGCAGATGTTCAGGAATTGGAATCAAGGCTGAGAAATGCCCCCTAGTACTCAACAGACTTTAATGTGCAATCACCTGAATTGCTTACTGCAAGTACAAATGGGCTATTGTAGTACAGCGATGCTTCAACCTGAAGGCCAGAGGGGGGTGGCTGTTGCTAGGCAGTAAAGAGGAAAGTGCTCTATTCCAAAGCTGCAATAACAATTAAATCTTGGGGGGGAAAAAAAAAAAAGCAGCAGAATGGTTCCATATCAATGGTAAATTTCAGTATGTTTTCTTGTCTCTCTTCCTGCAAAGACATATGATGATTCTGAGTCTGAGCTTGCTCTTAATGCGGTGTTGAGGAAGCCACAGACAGACAGGAGGACACAGGATTCTGAAATTCAGCAGCGGAGCAGTTTTTTAGTGGTTTTGCACCTACAGAGCACGATCATGTTCATCCATACTGCAGAAAATAAAAATATTGACATAGTCATCCTGCACGGCTTCTTACATCTACTACCAAGACAAAGTCATCTATTAAACTATCCACTCGGCGGAGGGATTCTGGGAGGCAGATGGTCTATTTGTTATCAACATGACACGACTACTCAGGTTCTTGGTAACAAACTACCTACGTGGATTATGCAGACACAACATTTCATCTCCAGTTTCTTAAAAATCTGTGACGTTAACACATTTGACAGATTCACTGACACACAAAAAGGATAAATATCAAAATGGAAAAACTAATGAGGGCTTGGAAGTCTAAATATATTTAATCAAGCTGAGCCGTACAGAGCAGCTTCAGATATTTTTTTAATCAGGGGAGAAAGAAAAAGTAAAACTACAGCTTTGGCAGTGCAGCTACAGTCAAAAACACATAAACTGACAAAAAAGTAAAAATTGACAATTGTAACTATACCTGAAGCAACAGCCCCTAAAACACAGGTATCTAAAGTCTGTGTTTTTAGGAAAGTAAAGATAAATTAAATTTAGTTTTACTGGAAGTCTTCAGCAAAGAAATCTACTTTACTTAAATATGGGAACACAGGAACAGTTTCACTCCAGCCTACAGTGTATCGTGCTCGTTCCTCAATTTCTTCCTCCACCCACCCCAAACGGCTGCGATTCACGGCCCGTATTATCCAAGTGCCAATCTGCATGTAGACATTATTTTGAAGCAGTTGCTCTGTTTAATGTGAAATCATTGGAGGCTTTTACTTCTCTGCGTTTTCTGCCGGCAGAAAGCGTGCCCACAAGCTTTTTGAGCGTTCCATAACTCCACCCCAGCGCAAACTGCTCCCCCCTCCCCCAGTTCAAACCATACGCAAGAAACTCCTTTGAAACTAAAATATACACACTTCAATTTAGATCAACTCCTATTTCTCCCAGGGCAGAAACAAAGGAAACTAGGTCAGTGTTTATTGACTGCTGAATTTTGGTTAGGTGCTTAATGAAGTTACTTTTAAGAAAAAACTTTGCTTTAAGTGCAAGCAACACTTACTATGAGACCTGAGCAATTCAGGGCACGTTAGAAGGCAAAA
The DNA here is from genome assembly GCA_013399435.1 of Arenaria interpres. Classification (NCBI taxonomy): domain Eukaryota; kingdom Metazoa; phylum Chordata; class Aves; order Charadriiformes; family Scolopacidae; genus Arenaria; species Arenaria interpres. Next base: position 112,598 of record VXAK01009144.1, read on the forward strand.
AGGAGCAGGAAAACTACGTTACTGAGAGCTTTGCTACTGGAAAAATAATGATCCGAAAAAGCATGCAATATTGAGTGAAACAAATTCTGGATTTCATTCAATCTGATCACCAATTAAAATAAGCATCACCCGTGGTTAAGCTTAGAAATTCACTTTATCTGAAATCATTGTAACACAGAACACAAGGGGAGATGCTAAGCATGTTTGCGGTGAAGTTAATAGTTTTGTCAACAAAATACAGGAATAGCTGTGATATTTATGTAAGCAGTATCTTCCAAAGTGCCTAAAGGATTTAGGAAAGCAAAGAGTTGAGCCCCTATTTTGAGCTGCACGTGGGAGCATCTTTTCTACATCCTGTTTCAAACAGCAAGTTTCCTCAAGTAACAGCAGTAACGCTATACAAATGCAGAGTCTTGGTAAACAGAGAGCTCAAAAAGGCTGCAGTCACCCAAATATCTGCCAGACACTGTGAAGTAAAATGAAGTGCTTAAAAATGGTTATTTTAAAGAGAAAATTTGGCTTCTTTACCTTTCTCAGTGAACTCTATACTGTCAAAACTGTAAAATCCTGCCTATAACTCCCCTTATTTCTGAGGTTTTGTAACTTGCTTTGGTTTTGGATTCTGTTGGGGGGGGTCACATACTTTTTTTCCCATTCTTTACTGGGAATTTTTCTACCACCTCTGCTCAGCATCCTCCTCTTCCCACAAACTGCCCGTTGGTAACCTCAATCCTTCGATGGCTTCACATCTGCTCTCTTCCTCTACCACATCTCACCTCTGAAACACCCCTTAGCAATTCCAGCCCAATATTCAACCGTAACACGTTACATTATGTACCAAGACGACAGGATCAGCTAACAAATAACATAACGTATTTGAGCCTTGGGACCAACTAAATGACTGATGAAGGAAATACACCTTGAGTGGAGAAAGAAAGAATTCACCTTGACAGGCGCTGGACCGCGTACGTCTCCCCCAGCCCATTGTCTTGCACATCATGGCAGAAAGAGGAAATACTCCAGAAGCATGGGCTTACAAAAATAATTCATTCACAATATCCAGACGGTGAGGGGGGGGGGGAGAGGAATATCCTGGCTGCTGGAAGTGTTTTGCCACCTTGTACTCAGGTTTTAAAATTTGAGATAAAAGGGATGTCACCTGAGATGACTTGGCAGTCTGTGCCCTCAGGTCTGCTCTCTAGCCCAGGAAAAGGCACAAACTCTTATAAAAATGGGTGAAAGATTTTTTTTTCCACCTTGGTAATTAGGTTTTAAATTTTCTTTAACAATATCACTCATACTCTTCATGACTAATACGCTACTTCTCTTTTGGAGTAACAAAGGAGATGCTTTTTTAAGAGTTTTTTGAGGGTGGAAAAAAAATCATTATGAGAAGATTTTGTGTAACTTGGTTATCCAGAGGCAGATGTGAACATTTACAGAGTTGAGTAACGGGAAATGAGAATAATCTTGCTCTGCATTATCTTCTCGTCTGTTCACCTCGGCCACTGTATTAGGATATAGAGTTTAACGACACATTTACAGGAAGACAACAATAGCTTTATAGCTTGCTGTATAGTAGGTTGCTAGGATGCATTTATTAAATCATCAACAATATTACCCCATCTAGGCATATATTTAGTAAGCCTATTAGCAACTGGAAAAAAATAATCAAGTTAACCCATGGCCAAGATTTCATTTTTTAAAGATGACAGTTAACATTAGAATCCCAGATCCATATTTAGAGATAGAAAATCCTGAATTAAAAATGAGGAGCACTGAAAATTAGGTCACGTATTAGGAGTTTTATGAAAGAGTTAAGCAGCTGGTTTAGAAGCCTGTGGCTTCCTCAGTTAGAAAATCTTCCCATGGAAGATTTTTTGACCTGCAAGTCAGCAACACCACGTGCTCCTGACAAGCTGTGTCAGACCTTTCGGTACCCGAACGGTTTATCCTCTTCTACCTGCTGAATCCTCAGCACTGAGGCTCAAGGGACAACCAAATGCTCGGCCCTCAAATATGCTGCTACCACATCAGTAATGGAAATTCACCCTAAAAACTCCAGCCTCTCCAGCTGCAGATGTTTCCGCTAAAGGGATTATTGTCCCAAGCCTTCCAACTCCTGCATCTTTGCCCTCCACCTGAAAACTATTGTTCATTCAGCTCTGTTGATGGAGCAATGAACCCACCCCTCAATCAAAACAGGCTGGGTCTATTTACACATTTTAAACACACTATCATGCGATATGTTTGTTAATCCAGCTCATCAGCTAGCTACCAAAATATTTTTTCTGCAGCAAATTCTCTCCCTAAGGCTAACTACAAACTTTTAACAAGCCACCATCCAACACAAGCGCGCTTCCAGCCTTTCTGCAGCACCCACAGTAGGCACCGGCCATTCTCTGTCCTGAAATGAAATCCCCACATCAAAATCTTCCAGCTGAATGGGCCTGACCTTTTTAAAGGTGCGCTATTAATAAGATGAAATAAACTGCAGGACTCCAGGAACCAGCTTAAAAACTCAGTCAGTAGCCAGGAGATGACATGAAATGAGACCAAGTCGCTTCTTTTTAATGAAGGAGACCATCTCCAGCAACTACAGCAGCTTCCAATAACTGACATACGCTTTTACAATGCAAAGATACATCTCCATTGGTGAACGAATAGAAAAAAGCAGACTTTCAGGCATTCAAAAGGCACATTGTTTCTACCTGGATGCATAAAATAAAGCTTGTTAGCATACAGGTTCCCACATGCTGCTGAATTAAGGATAAACCCCGACCCAAATTAACTGTAAGAGGAAAATACCTACTTTTTTTTTTCCCTATAAAAATGCAGGTCTTTTCCATAAATGTTTAATTTTAAAGCAAACTTTAACAATGGCATTTTCTTTGTTCAAAAGTCAGATAGATATATGGAATATATATAAACCTATAGGCATACCTGGTAAGCCATGCACACGCATGTGAGCGTGTGCACACAGCGGGAACTGCTGTGACTGGAGAAAGTCTGACACCTCCTTCATCTTCAGCCTTTATTTCCCAATTTAAGGCTGACGGCAGGCAAACCAGAAGAATTCAATGCAACTCCTGATGACAGAGACCAAAGAAGACGCTTGGGACACAACCTGCCTTCCCCACCCTTGGACACTTCCAGCTGCAGTTCAGCTCCTGTCCTGCTGGATGAAGCCTGAAGTCCAGGAGACACAGCTCCTTCCATCAGGCAGCATCGTCCTCCAAAGCCTGGGACAAAGCCCCACAACAACCTTCAGCTGCTGTTAATTCCCATTTTAAAGAGGGAAGAACACACATGTCCTGCTGGGAAAACAGATCCACCTGTTTTTCCACCTTTCTTTGTAAAATGCCCCTTTAACTCTGCAGGATCACAGCTGCCAAAACCATAAAAAAATTGAAAGGGAGAAAACCAGACATTTTGTTACCAACTAAAAAGTTTAAGTAAACAAAAGCAACACCTGGTTTTGCCATTTGCAAGCATTATTATTCCTTGAGTATTTGGATTTTAATACACTGAAGACCTTTATTTTCCAAGACACAGAGAAGCTACCGAACCTACTGATGGTATCTAAGAGCCTACTGATGGTATCTAAGTTCCTTAGTATCTTTTGGAAATCGGACGATTAGGGGAACATTTTCAGAGCCGCTAAAATAAAAAATCCGCTATCCAACATGGTCAAAAACTTAATGTAAGCTCCTAAGATAAAATTTACAGGATCACTTCCCATACACTGAACTCTGCCTCGCTGGGTTAATTCCAGAGCGAAGCTGCACCCCTGCATTCAAGCCCATGAAGTTGGGCTACTACACAAAGAATAAAAGTTAAATTAATCAAAGCCTTTCTATGTACCATCCACATGTTCATCAGATGCACCGTGTGACAAAGACACTCATGTTACAAAACCCCATCAAATGTTGGCACTTATGGAAAGCATTATTTGCAGTATGCTTCAAAAATCAGTGTGTTCAATTCCAGAGACCTGCTTATACCAGAAAATACATTTGTGAACCATTTTTGTACCAAATTCTTTTGAGCAATCAAACCGCTATTTTGCCCACCCTCCAAAACCAGGTGGGACAATGACACACAAACCATTTTCTTCTAGTAGCCTCCCTCCATAGGTAACGATGCAATTTTTACACGTCTTCCTTATATGATGAAACAGTAAAAATGATGTACCCGAAACCATAGAAGTCACTTACATAAAAAGCTTTAAAATGCCTGAAATAGACAGATAGATGATCATAATCAGATTACCCACCTCCAAGCAAGTATTTCCAATTATTACAGCTTGGATTATCAAATAATTCCCGCTAAGCATAGCATTAGAAACATTATTAAAATTAATAGTCGCAGTTGTCAGCTGATGAATGCATAATAAATATGGCATCATACAGATGACCATAAGGAGACAATATGTAAGGAGTTATTTTTGAAAGCGAGAGACTTATCAACAACACATGAATTTTAACAGTGTAATTTTTTCAATCTCTTCACGTAGGCACACTCGGGAAGAAGTGGTAACTGAAAACTTCACAAGATTTTTGGGTTTCCTGACTGTATTAATGCTGTTATTGCTCAAAATACCCAAAATATGTTTGGCACATCCCCCCAAAAGGTCCACTTAGGGCGTCGAACATAAAATACAGCTTAATTTCATAAACACAAGCTGGAGGAGCAAAAGCTCAAGACACAACAAGCTGCCAAAACGCCATTGTCTATTAACAGCTCTCATTTTAGGCACATCAGTGTAATGCGATAAACTATCGGCAAGATTTTTACAGAATAAAATCGCTATTACTGAGACAAGCAAATAGTACTTGAAATGTCATGCATGGTTCACAGAGGAGCCTTTCCCCCCAGCTTTATTCTCTAATTCCTATAGAAACGCCTACAGCAACAAATAAAGTTTCTAGCCATGCAAATCTATTTTGCGTTTATCTCAAGCCTTAGCTCCTGGAATCCTGTGAGGATGTCAGATTTTGAGCTTTTGTTAAAGAAAAAAATATTTTAGCTCTTAGGATTACAAAGGAGAATGTGACAGAATGACCCAAGAACACTCAAGCAGTCAGATCACAAATTAAAGAAGTATCCCTATTTAACATAATTAACTTTCATTGCTTGAACAAGTAACAATAGAGAGACGATGAATCATTTTGCCAAGTGGTGTTAGCAATTCTGCTTTCTGTGTGCTTTCCAGTACCTGAAAGGGGGCCTACAAGAAATCTGGAGAGGGACTTTTTACAAGGGCATTTAGTGACAAGATGAGGGGTAATGGTTGCAAACTAGAAGAGGGGAGATTTAGAGTAGATATTAGGAGGCAATTCTTTGCTGTGGGGGTGGTGAGGCACTGGAACAGGTTGCCCAGAGAAGCTGTGGCTGCCCCGTCCCTGGAGGCGTTCAAGGCTTGGAGCAACCTGGTCTGGTGGGAGGTGTCCCTGCCCGGGGCAGGGGGGTTGGAACTTGATGGGCTTTAAGGAAGGTCCCTTCCAACCCAAACCATTCCATGATTCTAAGATTGTGAACACTGAGCCAAACCCCACTTCGATTTCCACTAACTAGAGGAAAAGGACATAATAAGATACGTTTAAGCCCCACTCTCCTGCTATAATATAAAGAAAACAATTCTAAAAAAAAAAAAAACCAACCAAGAAGCTTATTCTGGAAAAACCTCAGGCTAACAATTTAATTTCTGACTGCAGAGACATTACCTTGTCGAATCGACAGGCAGCGAAAGGCTTTTACTTCTTCCTGTAAACGTGTCCCTTATCCTTTCCTTTTCCGCCCTAATCCTGCCACCAGGTGGGGGGCACGTTGTGGGGCACCCGCGGGAGAAAGAACGAGGAACCTCACAACCCCACGTACAGATTTTGACTCATTCCAAAACACATAAATATAGTTTAAAGTTACTGAAGAGAGCATTTGGGTTAGCAGTGTAAGGAAACAGCGAGCGGTCCCTCACACACTGTCACTGGTGAAAAAGAGGCACAGTAATGGTTTGAAGAGGAATAAAGTCCTTCATTTGAAACTGTTGAGAGTATAACACTAATTTATGTAGTTACCAGTTACATTCTTTAGATTATAAAATGATATCCAGCCGATACAAGATTTATTCTTTTAAACTGCATTTCCTTCTTGAAATAGAGAGTAACCCAAGGCAGGTATAGTTTTGTTGTAAGCACTGTATACATTGTGAATAAATTTACTATAAAAAAAAAGGGGAAAACAGTTTAACTCTTCAACCACCTGCTATACTGTGACCCTGCTAATTTAAGACACAGTCAAGCAATTTTGATAAAGGCAGAAATTACATCAATTTCAGCAAGAACTCTGAAAATCAGCTGAACACAGGAGTGAGAAAACTCGTATTTAGGTCTGGAAAACTCCTGTCTACTCTTTATTCACCCCGTCCTCTGGCACTGAATTCAGATGTTTTCTTCTCCTGTTGCTTCTGACAGATTAAGCAATTCCAGAGTTGTCCATAATTAATTTTAGCATGGAGGTAACTACCCTTGCACAATCTGGAAGACAAATGAAATGTCAGAGAAAGGCACCCCACAGTAATTTGTTTCTTGCCTTATCTACAAGAAACAGGTGTAATTTTTTAACAGGTTTGATAGAACAGCACAAGGCAGTGGCTCGCCACTAGTCACTTAATAAATGCAAACATAATAGAAATACTTTAAGTACTAAGGAAAGGGTAGAGAGAAAAAAAGAAGTCAATTAGTAAAACAAAACAACCTGACCCCTACTCATACCCTCAAACAGCCCTTAGGTGAGTGTCACACACCTCAGTAGGTTCCGGGTCTGCAAGGAAGCAGCCAAGGAAATCCTCCTGATAACGGAGCAGGAGATGAAGAGCCACCAGGGACCTGCGAGGCATCTCCACCCGCGCCATAAATTCAAAGAGGTACCAGGAGTGCAGGTGTCACATATGTCAATGTCCCATATAGGTCTGCCTAGGAGCTCCAACTATCCAACCAGCCCCAGGGCTGGGGTGACAGTCAGGACCAGAGGAATATATGGTGACAATGATGGTTTTATTCCTCTAACCGTGATGACACCATAGCACCTGCCAAGGCTACGACCAGCATGCCTTCTGCTTGCATGTCTCTCACCTTTTTAGAGAGGTAATAGAGCCTTGGCAGAGCCTCTGTGCTCACAGTGGAGCAGCAGAGATGTCTGGCAGAGACACCGTGATGTGCAGTAAGGAGGACCAAAATGATCCAACCCTCATCTCCCTTCCCTGGAGAGCAAGGTGGCAGGAGAACAAAAAGCCACCAGGAGGGACAAAGCCACACAGGCTGGGCTCCCGGGATGTCACTACGGGATTACCAGACACGCTTTCCTGTGTTAGGTGGGATGTTATTTATTAACGCTAAAAGTACAAAGCTGTCATCCCCAAGCCTGTCTCCTCTTGTTTACCTCACCTCTCCCCTATCATCTTAAATCCTACTATTCTCTCTCTTTTCTCAACTCAAGATTACTTTTGGTCGTCTTATCAGTCTCCTCCAGGCTGATAGTTTCAAAAGCAGATATATCCTCCACGCGGGTGTCTGACAGGTTTGGCCTCCCTTTTGATGACACCTCTGCTGACAGCACGTCGCAACCACAGATACGTTTAACTGCATCTGAAAGCGCTTAAGGACCCCCTAACCTGAAAAAGTTTTCTTATTTTTATATGAAGATTTCCATTGTGACCTTTCCGCTGGGTATTAGTTATCAATCTGGCGAATTAATGCGGTCGGAAAACGCTAGTGAGTCGGTCGGTACAGATCCAAGAGGTGGGGCAAAAGTCTTCATTTCAGTCAGTAACTGAAATGGAAATATCAGCTGAGTATTGTTGAAAAAGGCATCTTACCCTTTTTTCATCTCCAAAATTTAAATTTTTTAAATCTCCAACAGCATTTCCCCCGACAGAAAAAATAAGGGAAAACTGTTGTTTGCCCTCACCCTCAAAATCACTCAGCAATCGGGGTCAATCACATCAAAGCTCTTAAAAACACACAGTCCTTATTCTTGAACTCAGTGAAATAAGTGTCTTCCTGACCCACACTACAGCAAAATCCAGACACTGATTCCAAACCCCAGGAGATCTAAGAGGAGGTGAACCCATGCCTGTTTCCATTCTAACTGCTGTGAGTTCCAGCGTTCCTCCACCCAAATCCTGCCTCTCCTTCAGATACAACAAGGACTCATTTAAATTCAGCATCACCTGAATCTTAGAGGGGGGGGAAACAACAACAAACCCCAAACCCCCAGATTTAATTCACAAAGCCTGCCAAAAATGTTAGTAATTCCTCCAGAGTAACCAAAGAGTGATCTATGAATATAGGATATTAGTACGTAACCAAAAAGTTATAAAAAGCATAGCTGTCTTAATTCAGTCCAAAATGTCTTTCATCACCCATGAAGTTCACAAAACCGTCAGCCAGACACAAGTCGATCAAGAAGTAGAAAAAAAATCACCAAAAACCTCCTGTTGACTGACATTTCTTCCAGAGAAAAGGAAGAGACATTAATGGGAATAAAGGATTTCTGAGAATTTTGGTGGAGGCTGTCATTTTTTAGGGCTGTCAATCTGATACCTTCAGTATCACCAATCAGATACTGAAAACCAATGAAAATAAAGCATTAAATAAGCATGTTACAAACAATTCATTAAAACTAATACCAAAAAAATGTAATAACCTTATAGATACACATAAAGAGGTTATTAACGTTGGAAGAGGGCATACAACAACCTACCTAGGTATCATCAACACTATGTTCACTTCAAATTTCCACGAAAGATTAACTGATCGTTAATGTATATATTTTGCTGATAATTCTCCAAGTCATTCACCTGACCTCAGCTGATTCATTAAGTAGGGGTTTTTTGTTTTGTTTTCGCTTGGTTTTTTAATTAATACTGTCAATATTACTAAAGGCAGGAAAAGGAGAGGAACGATCCCCGGCTTTCAGATTTATTGATCACCAAAGGCAGTTTAGCAATTACATTACCAGCACAATAAAATCAAATCCCACTGAAATCCATAAAAGTCTAATGTATATTGATGAAAGTAAATATGCTTAAATAGTTTAAAAAAAGATCAAAAGAACGTATAAAGGTTGTTTCTGTCAAAACAAGCAGTCTCTTGGACTTTGTGTGTGCAAGCCAATACTTGAAAAATCACGTTCATCCTGAATACAGATGCTGTTGTACACCAAATATCCTCTCTTTTTATTGAAAAAGTTTTGTGCCTTTATGCACCACATGCCATCACAGACATTTTGATAACGTAATCCAGTTTTGGACAGGATGAGCAGGACTTCTCCCTACCAAGCACTAACTCAAAGGCAACACTCCCCAGTGTTCCTCTGCACGAGCAGAATATGCAATTAATAACCTCTCATCTTCTTTTTAAGTAATCTGTTTGAATTTAAGCTGTAGCCATATTTAAAAAGAATATGAGGACGTATTTGTTGTCCTTTTCAAATCAGCACTAATAAACTAATCACTACAAATTTAAAAGGGAACAGCTACTTACTAAAGGAATAGCAAAGTACAGGTCAGCGATAAAAAGTTTGTTTTATTAAATAATGTTCTTTATGAAATTATGATTCTACTTGATCTGCAATTCAAGCTTCATTTGCAATAGGAGAGGGAAATGGCTGCACTAGTATCATTAATAAAGCCTGAAATAACTGAGCTCTGGAAAGAAATCCTTGCGAGAGCTATCTGGATTAAAAGAAACCCATCACCAGCATTTGGGTCTTCCAGGAGGAATTTGCTGCTTCACCTGCTGCAAGTGCTGGAAGTGGGAGGCTCTGCAGGCAGCCCTGCCCAGGAATGCAACAGTTTATACGTGTTTTCTCTGAGCAATAATATGCTTACTGGCTACATATTTCATCTTCCTCCCGTGTTTACTGTGAAGGTTAAATATGGCTTGATTTTAGAGTGACATCAGAATTATTTCTGTCATTCCAGACGCACCTCAACTCTCACTACTTCCCACACCACCCAGACTGCCTTTAAGTTTGGCTTTGTCTCCAAAAGATTCAAATAAAAAATAAAAAGGCATGGCGATTTAAAAAAAAAATAAAAAATGGATTATACAAGTGGCACAACGTCCTTAGGAGAGGAAGCCAAAAGTTTTCTCTGAAGGACACATCTCCAAGACTTCCTGTAACATGTCATAGAATCATGGAATTGTCTGGGTTGGAAGGGACCTTTCGGATCATTGAGTCCAACCATCAACCCAACGCTGACAAAACCACCATTAACCCATGTTCCTCAACACCACGTCTGCCCAGCTTTTAAGTACCTGCAGAGATGGCGATTCCACCGCTTCCCTGGGCAGCCTGTTTCAATGGGCCACCGCAAATGGTGAACAGGCCACTTCAAGGTGCTGCTCACCCAAGAGATGTCCCATCTGCCGCCACAATTGGCTGTACGCTCTATGCTCCTTCCCCTCTCCACCCAATTAAACCCCTTTTTTTTTTGTGCAGAATTAACACAGAAGTGATGGAGGAAGGCTTATTTTTGTTGTTTTTAAATAAAAATACTGTGCAGAGCAGCAGGCAACATTTAGGAAGGAACGACGCATTTAGATGGTTAAAGAAAAGATGCATCTGCCTCACAAAAGTAAAAATTTTTGCAGAAGAGTCAGAAACACTTTACCTCAAGGCATAATACAACCATTAAGTGAGCCATAATTATTGACTGTGAATTCTTACAGTACGCTCTGATGCATTTGGCATTGGCACGGAACAGGAGGCAGTAAACTAATTCAATTACATGCCTGATCTGTGAAGTTTATTGATCTTCAGAAGTGGGGCTAACTTGCACGGGCTTAACTGTGAAAGTTAAGATGATGCTGAAAATATTTACTGCTTATCTTCTTGCCTTTTTGTTGCTGCTGTTTTTAATTAATTAACCATGTTCTGGGTTGCTAAACCGGAGTCCACACCTTTTTATATTATTGGGCATAGTTAAATCATTAAATACGTGTTTCGAATTTTATCACTAATTCTGTATTTTCTTCATTTCTCAAGTAAAGTACACTATTTTAGAAGTGTTTGATACTGACATAATTTAGCCTTGTATTATATTTTAACCTTCAAGATTCTTACCCAATCTTTGTCAGAAATCAGAACATTCTTTAAGTGAGAAACAATTTAAAAACTGGCTTCAGGAGAGCCTGCTCTATCTCACTCTCAGAATTTATCTTCTGCAATTGAGTCAGGAATTGCAGGTATAACAAATAGGACTTTTAAGTTTCTCTTAGACATAATACCAAGGTTAATGCTCATTGGGCAGAATTCACCACATCATATTGCTGCTGTTGAAAATATAAGTTCACATTTTCTCAAATGGAATATCATCAATGTGATAGAAGTATGAAGCATTATGAGTAAGTAGGCAAAAATGGTGGTAGCATTTGGAAAACTTCCTTTTTCTCCACTAGTCCTTTTTTTTTTTTTCCCGCTGCTGTCTGCTGTGACATGTTATTGCCCCTGCATTTCTTAGTGCTGAAAATAGGGGGTTTTTCCCCTATTTGAAGTAGCAGCATTACAGTCCATCTTTATAGATTTTATAAGGATGTGGATCCCAGTTTAACGAGCAGCAGAGAGCATCTGGCAATTACACCCCTGAGGGAGGCTAACTGATAAATTAGCAGACCCACTGCAGCAAGGATGGCAAAAACTAGTCTTTAAAAACAGCCCTGAAATAGTCTCTGGCATAAATGAAAAAGTTTACAAAGAAGCAACTCCTACTTTATTTTGAAAAATGTTAGTAGACAGTAAGTGCCATCCTAGAACAAAACCCTTGCCCAGTTCCAGTTCTTTTCCAAATCGGATTTCTCCAGTTGCACAGCTCCTCATATGGATACATAGATGTTCCACCAGGAAAGTCAGGATCACAAGTAACAACAAAATATATTCACGTGAAGTCTCAAGTTCGTAAAATATATCTGATAATACTCCAAGGTTTTAATACCTGGGCTACAGTGAAGAAGCTAAGATGAAAAAAAAAACAAACAAGGAATAAACTGAAGAATGGCTTCACAGATCAACTGCTTCAGATCCACAGACTCAGTGGTCCTGTCCAGGGAAAATGGGAATTACAGCCAAGAGCTGCCCAACAAAGAGAACCGGAGCAGTTCCCTAGCGAGGTGGCTGCTCTATTGCTCCGTTCTGAGGCCTTCTCCGCCATAAAAAGAGCATTTCAAAGACCGAGTCAGAAATTAAAACCAAGTTTAAGAAGAAAGCAAAAGGGGAAGGGGGAAATATATAAGTGAATCGTGCTCTCACAAGCAAGTTTCCAGTGTAAATCAAACGGACCTGTAATTCACAGGATCACATTATGAAAAACATTATGAGATCATCCACTTTTAAAGTGTAATTTATCTGCCAGTATTACAATACGGACGAGCAATCATGTATATAAACATGCAAATCATTTCAGGTATGTCTGAAATGCAATTTTTTCAAATAAGTTGAGTAGGGATTATCTGTAGAGTGTCAATGTAGAAGCTCAGCAAACGTAGGTTTTATTATGGAAGGGAACAGGAACGGGCCACCACACTTTCCAGGAGAAAAAGCTGGTCGAGAATGCCAGGAATGGAGTGGGGCAAGAAAAAATGTCGCAGGAGGGTGCCAACCAGCAAGATGGCATGGGAATTCATCTGGTTACACACAGTTATACAACCAAGGGAAAAAGATTCTATGGAAGACGTAAAAATGACCCGTTTTTGTCCAGGGTTAACTGATGTAGTTATATGAGGGCAAATGAAAAGCACCTGAAACTAAAAATTGCCCTAGTGCACTGCGTAAGTACAGTTCAAAGACAAGGTGCTGTACACATAAAAAAGAAGAATAAAACTAAACAGACCTTTTCATCCAGCAGCAGTAAAACTAGAGGGCAGAAAACGATGTTAAATCGCTTAAGCCTGTTGTATCAACAAACCATATCAAGAAAGTTACAAAATATGTGTCTCGGGGTAACCATTCCTATGCAACACCCTGCAAAACAATAAAGCGCTTGCATCAAAATCAAGTTGAACCCACGTTAAGGGCTCACCCTGGGAAACTCAGGCACCGGCGGCGCGCGACGGAGGGAACGATTACATGGGGAATGCAAAGCCACGAGAAATAAAGCAATGTACGGCAGAAAAGCAAGAAACCACAGAGGGCTTGGAGCAGTGTTTAGATAATAAAGCAGGTACAAAGCCATCTCTTGACTAAATAAAAATATCACCCCAGAAGATGAAGGGCATTCAGTTATTTTAGTGACTGTCAAGCACAATTAGCGGCTCGCTGTGTTCATCGGGCACTAACTGCAGCCTTAAATGTAAATGTAAACTGAGGACAAAGGCAAGTTAAAAGTACAAAAGTCTGGAAAGCACAGTAAGACAATTTTGGAAATAACTACAAGATGACTTATAATAACTACAGGATGACCATGAGCCAATAATGTGCCCTTGTGGCCAAGAAGGCCAGTGGCATCCTGGGGTGCACCAGGAAGAGTGTGCCCAGCAGGTGGAGGGAGGTCATCCTGCCCCTCTGCTCTGCCCTGGGGAGGTCCCATCTGGAGCACTGGGTCCAGTTCTGGGCTCCCCAGTTCAAGAAGGACAGGGAACTGCTGGAGAGGGGACAGCAGAGGACTACAAAGATGATTTGGGGCCCGGAGCATCTCTCTTACGAGGAAAGGCTGAGGGACTTGGGTCTTTTTAGTCTGAAGAAGAGAAGATCTGATCAACACCTATAAATACTTAAAGGGAGGGTGTCAAGAGGATGGGGCCGGTCTTTTCTCAGTGGTGCCCAGGGACAGGACAAGAGGTAACGGGCACAAACATGAACACAGGAAGTTCCACCTAAACATGAGGAGGAACTTCTTTCCTTTGAGGGTGGCAGAGCCCTGGAAGAGGCTGCCCAGGGAGGTGGTGGAGTCTCCTTCTCTGGAGACATTCAAAACCTGCCTGGACACGTTCCTGTGGAACCTGCTCTGGGTGGACCTGCTTTGGCAGGGGGGTTGGACTAGATGATCTCCAGAGGTCCCTTCCAACCCCATAGCATTCTGTGATTCTGTGACTTCTCTGTGATTTCACTTTCCTCTTGGCCACCTGAGCACTTGTGGAGCTGCATGGACAGGAAAGCGGATGAGTTTGAGAAATACCAACACGCTATTGAGTAACTTCAGACACAGGATTATTTGAACTTCTGAAACAACTCATTTTTAGTAATATATAGAAAAGGTTGTGTTTTAAAGAAAAAAAGCACCACTTTCTAATGCCGAATAAATACAGGTTATTATAAAATTTTTCTTCTTTTCTTCCACTGCTGATTTAGACTGTTCAGAATAAGACATCAGGAGAAGTTCATGGTACTTGCATTCTTAGCTTGGGACTCTTACTCATATTTGGTCCCAATTACTCAAATTCTCTTCATCTACCATATGCAGGTGTAAGATTAAAAAAAAAAAAAACAAACACCACTTTTCCTAGAGACTGCAAAGATTTTTAAGTACATTTGCCTGGGCTCCTCCAGACATAGGGAGAGGGGAGCTTTCGCTACTGCCTGTAGTTTGTTCAGAGCCACATAAAAAACTCATGTTGTCTAAATTTTTAAATGTTACTACTGAAAACATAAGCTTTGAAAAAAAAAATATTAAAACATTAATGTGCATCAGACTAGACTTGAAAAATTTCACAACATGCTCATTTTCACTCATGCAGATATCCAAATACACAGCTTTAAGAGGAAAATTTGGTATTTACTGTAAACAAATCAAGAAGTAACATTTTTTTCCCTTTTCGATGAAAGGTGGTTCTTATAAAAATGTATGTTAATTCCTGATATCATGTTCGCCAACTGAATTAAAATTTCCAGAATTATTCTATTAATAGAGTTTAAATCTCTCTCTTAGTAGAGAATCAAATATTTGTTCTGTAGTATCTCTGTAAATACATAAATTCCCAACATCTCAGCTGTCTTATTCCTTCCAATAATACAGTGCCTGAAACTGATTGAGGGAGTTTGAAACACAACCAACCAATGCAAAAAATCCCCAAAACAAACTAAAGGAAAACCAAAACCCTAACACCTGAGATGAAAGGAGCTAAGGCACTTCCCTTCACAGAATCACAGAATGATATGGGGTTGGAAGGGAGCTCTGGAGATCATCTCTCCAACCCCTCTGCCAAAGCAGGTCCACCCAGAGCAGGTTGCACAGGGACATGTCCAGGCAGGTTTTGAATGTCTCCAGAGCCGGAGACTCCACCACCTCCCTGGGCAGCCTCTTCCAGGGCTCTGCCACCGTCACAGTGAAGAAGTTCCTCCTCATATTTAGGTGGAACTTCTTGTGTTCAAGTTTGTGCCTGTTACCTCTTGTCCTATCCCTGGGCACCACTGGAAAAAGATTTCACTTCCACTACTACGGAATCCAATGCTTATTTATGAGAGGCTCCAGGGTACAGTGTGATGTATATTTTGGCAGCAGTCACAATTGCAATGGAACTGGAATTCTTAAGAAGCAAAACATTTTGCATTTACAGTCTTTTTTGCTCTTCTTTAACCTTCAAGCTGCTTTAAAAAGAAAAAAAAAAAAGATAATTTTTAATCTGCATATTGCATAGCATCAAAATAGCACATCTCCAAAGCTGAGAAAACATATGCTGTCAGCAAAGAACAAAATGATCTCTTTGATTCTAATACCTGTGATAGTAGCATGATAATAACTACGTGTGACAACTTCTCCCCTACTCTCAAAATAATTATGGCTCTCTAGAATTCAACATCTGCGTTACCAGATGTTACTGTCAACCACGTAAGCAAAAGCACTGCAGAAACCTGGCCGCCCTCCAGAGTTCTCTCAATACCTCAGCAGATGCAGGTGGTTTTCAGTAGTCCAATATTTGGAGCACCAAGCCATGCAAATCCACTTATGTAAACAAGAAAACAGCATCAGCAAATAATGCATCATACCCAAACGGGTTCAGGGTAGTCGGAGACTGACATTTCTGCCAAGCTTTTGAGAATTCACATCAGTTTTAGCATGTCTGAGACAAAAAATAGTGATGTCGCGACATGGCTCCTGAAAACCCATTTCCATTAAGTCGTTTTAACTTCAGCATTCGCTTTCCTACACAGACATAATACGTGCCAGCTGGATGACACACGAGCTATTAAAAACCAGGTATGCGCAGCAGAATTTTAAAATATTACATCAAAACCATAAATCATTCGCTCTTGAGACATAACTCGCAACTTAGCACCGAACCCGTTGCCTGAATAGGATGATTTACATACAGTGCAGCTTTTATGGAAGAATTTTTCCTCTCCCTCTATACCTCTAAACTGCTGCAATCCGAAATCAAATTATCTTCAACATGGAAGCAATCCAAACTCTAGCTGAACTTTCTAAGTGAAAATAAACATATTTAAAACGGAATTAACTGTAGCCAAAGGGTAACAATCTTCCACAGACGTGCCTGAAGCACTTCTGATGCGGAACCTTTTGGATATCATACTCCTTATGTATTAAACCAACAGGTTTGATACAAAACCAAATAAGAACAAGTTTCTTTCTCCTGACAACTCCTCCATCATTTCATTTCCGTGAACAGCCAGAGAAGAGCCTGCCCTGTCCTACTTGGCCACACTTTCCTTTGTTTCTCAGGACCTCCCTTTCCCAGAAGATGTACATAGAACTTTGGAGGACAACTCCAGCTGATGCAGCATCTCTCCAGTCCCAGCAGTGCCCTCCTGCCACCTAAGTGGGAGATACCTGGTTGAGAGGTCCAGCTCTCCTCTTCCTCCTCAGAAACGCCCTGTGGATCCTCAGGGATGCAAAAGTTTTTTGGGAACCACTGGACTAAAAGATTGATGGACACTCAGAAGGACATTGCCACTTATATGTAAGAGCTTTTTCTAACAGTCACCCCAAAGCATTATACGCAATCAGCAAATGAGGTCTGACATGTTTATACCCCTTATAAATTAAGAAGGTGTGTGCAGGGGGCTTAATTTAGATGTGAAATAGGAACAAGAAAAGAACCCATCTCCTGGATCTTCGCAGAGCTGTGCAGCCGGAGAGGCAAAGTAGAGAAGGTTTCATAGCCAAAGGGTGCATCCAGTATTTGGTACTTAGACATGAATCTCTAAAGGGTAGCAAAGGCACATCAGCTTAAATTGTTCACATACCTAATTAAGTCAGAAATCACTAGGGACTTTATGACAGCAGGACTCTAGCTCTACAATACTAAAAGTCAAGGTTTCCGCTATAAAACTTCTTTTTCATGCCTGTAAAAATGAGCTGTCAGAATTATTTCCAGGTTCAAATATGTCTTATAAGCTCTTCACCTTCAAGCAAATTAAACTGAAGTGCCCAATCATTTTTAAATGGCATAAGTAGGAAGTTTTAGGGGTTTCGCAGTCTCTGATACAAACCGGAATATTCAGCCTTTAACTGGAACTTCAACAATTAAGGTTTCATTAGCAGCCGTATCTTCACCCTCCCTCCAACTCTGCGCTTATAATTTTCTCATTTTATACAATTACAGCTAAGCGTGTATTCAAAATTTAAGTAGCATAAACTACACATGCAGGAATTAATTTTAGGAAAACAAAGGCAGTGTTATTACCAGTTACTGGCATTTTAGTGGCTCAAAACGTGGAATTTGAGCTTAAGACTCCAGACCACTGGCCACTGTACAGACAGCTAATAAAAGCCTTCATCACCCCAAAGAGTTTCCAGCCTCCATACCTGACAAACCAGATTTTTAAAATCCATATTCGCATGGTCTTAGTTACTTTGATCCTTCTATGCAAGGAAGCATTTCTTTTAAATGATTTTCAAAAAAAGAAGTGTGTATCAATGTTATAAGCAACCTGATTTGATCTGCCTGGGACCCATCTCAAAATTATGTATAGACATAGCTAGTTTTTATTTATTTATTTTTTTAAGTAAAAAAATAAATCCTAGTGTCTTCCTGCATCTTGCTTAGATGTGCCAAGACACAGGAGACTTCTCACCTAGCAAACAGAAAATATTAAAATGGTCACATTGTTAACCATTAATAATGAAAATTTAAATGAAAGACTCTGAACTTAGTTACAGCGATCGCAAATTCCGAAGAAGTGTGGGAAATTCAAGAAAGTAAGTGCACACTAGGCAACCTCAAACGGGAATCGAGGACAAACGTTTAAATCTAGTTTGAAAGAGGATTAAGTTAAATTCACGCTACTTAGTTTTATAGACAATCTCAAAGGTGGCTGCAAACCAGGGGGGCTACCTTTCAGTGACAAAACCGAGGGAAAAATATTTCAGGAAATATTTAAGAAGACTATAATTTGTTCGTTACGTGGCTTTCTACTCCTCTCAGAACCACAGCTCCCTTTTCATGATCTTCAGTATATTGCTTAATATTATAGTTCATTTTAATTCCTAGTTCATCTTTACTATGTTTTTTAAGTTCTTTCTATCTATAACTGGAACCACAGTAATTTAAACATGGCTGAATCCGCATTTACTCCCGCATTTACTACTCCCTTCTGCTCACATCCTCACATCTGACAATACAAGAAAATGAGAAAAATGCTACATCATACCCAGGGAAAAAGGAATTTAGAGCATTTATTTATTTATTTATTTTAAGGAAGGGTCCAAACAGCACAAACTCATCCTTTTCCGTTCCCAGTGCATAGCGATGCTCAGGTAAAAATTCATGCCTGTCCTTTTTCATTTGGTTTTGGCTTTTTTTGGTGTTTTTTTTTTATAAAAAACAAATCAAATAGAGGTAAGTAATCTGAAGAAATCAAAACATGACTATGGAATAAACATTCCAAAAGGAATGCAACTAGAATACAGTCAAAAAACCTTTTTTATCTTCATCCAGTCTTCATTTTCCCTAAATAATTACGCCTCCTCTAAAAATTCAAACTTTCAACTAGAAGATAACTAGTTTGTGAAGCTGTACTTTAATATTTCCATGTATTCAAGGCCAGTAAGATATAATATTTCCCACAGGCCTGGAATTCTTCTGGTAATCAGGGAAAAGCAAGTGAAAAGATTGTTACATTGCCTTCAAGATCAAATAAGGACTTCTCTATGGAGTTTTCCTCCATTACATAAAACCAGAGGCATATAATTACCTGTAAGCAAATATTCACTTTAATTTTCCATATCTAGTAGAATCTCTCAAAGGTAGTGCTAGTTTTATGGGCTCAAATAATACTGTAAGTAAAAATCATTTGATTTTACTATGGATCCTCAAATACTCCCAGGGCAACTTAAATACTGTCTCAAAAATATGCTAACAGAGATAGATTATTTCCCTCTCAGCTATAATAATAATGAAAGAATCTCAAATACATTCTAATATTTCCATGATTTGAAACACTGGTGGCAGGAAAGAAAAATAAGAGCTTTGCTGGCAAACTTTAATGGCACTGGCAATTGAAAGAGAAGTTAATATGTTGCCTCTAATACCAAAAAGCATAAAGGTGTGTCTTCTAGCTGGAGGTGAATCTAGAACACTAATTTTCCATTCCTATCAATTCATCTATTCAAAGGATTACAGACACATCTATGATACCCTTTTGTTGCTTCTGGAATAGCTGCCCTGTCATTCTTGCTACGGTCACAATTTTTCTTTGAAGTTACCTTTTCACTGGTTTTATGAGGCAGTATTAACATGCTCTCCCACAGTCTGGCATAAGAAATTAGGAAACCATTTGTGTACGATGACAGGAAGCCTTATGACAATTATTACTGTCCTTCTCCGGGTAAAATTACTTTCCCATCACTCTAGAAAGAGTAACGCATTTGCCTTTAAGGTAATATATCTTGAATTACTGGTGGAATATCACCTTCCTCATCCCAAAGTCACTCTCCATGAGTGGCCCAACAGCACATAACAAATACTTAAGACACATCTTTAGATAAATCTCTTTCATATCACTTCTGAACCAAGAGCCACATAATACAATGCATCCTGCAACCAGTGTTTAACATACAATAAATAAAAGGAGTTAAAATGTCCTTATACCCCAAAAGATCCAGTATATAACCTAATCTTAAAGTTAATTCTTTTCGGGTAGACTGGATTATTCAAGCAAGCGCATTTCAAACGCAAACATCCTGAATTCTTTAGAGGATAAAATAATTTCTGAGTGGGAATGTCAGCTGCTCTTATCTGGGATGAAGCAAATGGGACCAGATCTCAAAGGGAGTCAGCTGCTTTGGAGAAACCAAAAAAAAGTGAGCAAAGATGGCTCAGATGAAGTCCTTCAGAAGTCAGAAGACCCCAGTGGCATCATGCCCTTTGCTGGGAGGAACATGCCCAGCTCAGATGGGCTAGAAAAATTTTGACACCCCACCAAAATAAATCTGGGAGATGACCAGTTTTGAGGATGCCAGGGAGGCAGCGTGCCCAGCTCCGGCAGGGAGGAACCTGCTGCAAACTGAACCTGTGAGCTCTGCTCCAGAGGAGAGCACCAGGAGCTTGAATTCCAGACCTCCGAGGAGAGCCCTGCCCTCCAGGCCACCGCACAGCTTCTCTGGTGGGTCCCCACGGCCTCCTTAGCAAGGCAGCGCTCGTCAGAAATGTCCCCAGAGAGTTCCTCACTTACCTGAGGCCCTAATTTGGTAAGGGATAATTTGATCTTTAATGTCAGTCTTAATTACATTAACTAAGGGGACGGGATCCAATGGTACCGCCAGCATTTAATCTGGGGTATGACTCATCCGGATCCAATTAACTGTTTCCCAAACGGCGAGACCTTTTTAACTTCAAGTCAGGAGAAAAGGAGAGAGAGGAAAAAGAGCCCTAAACCTCTGCAAGCCTCGCTCGTCCTCGGGGAGCTGCTGATGGCCGCTGCCACAATCTGTGCACAATTCCTGCCGCGGCAAGGCTGGCAGAGCTGTAAGAAGAGCGTTAAGATTAATCCCGCCAGGATGTGACGAAAGCATGTAAAACCGATTTCCAAAGCCGTAAGACTAAAAGTCGGATTTAATTTATTTAGCTTTGTATTTCTAACATACTGCCAAATGATTCTCGTTTTTACAGAGTCTGTTTAACAAAAAAAAAAAAAAAAAAAAAAAAAAAAAAAAAAAAAAAAAAGTAAAAGTTTTGCTAGTGGAGAGCTGCAAATCCCAGATAAAGCCCGGGTGTTAAAGCAGAGCTATAAACAGCTCCATGCGCCCTCCAGCAGCCCCACGACGGCGCCCGGCTCCACCTCCGCTCCTGCCGCCGCCAAAGCCCAAATCCTCTGCCATAGCGTGCCTTATTAATCAAAAAGAATACTAGCATCAAACCCTCGCAGGCACCCTGGCTGAAACAGCTCAATAATAAAGGAAAAGAAGTGGTAGCTCCAAAAATACAGTTTAGCGCGAGTGTCCTCTATCAGGTGAAATTATCATTCCCTTTTTTTAGGCCAAATTGATGAAGAATTGCAGAATCCGATCTCATCTGACCACAGCTGACAAGAGGCAGAGGTCGTCAGAGCAGGGTTGAGCCTTTGAAGTGTATTTTAAGAACTTTCTCCTCTGTTAGAAACCCCCGGGAAGGCAGTGGGGTGGTTGGCAGAACCACCCTGCCACCGGGATGATCAACTGGAGTACAATCTTCTCAATCTGCTTTTAAGGTTTTGATTAGTTTACTTGACCCATAACGTAACAAGCCCAGGTGTATGCTGCATTAAGGCAGTCGCTCTCATTTGCAAGAGTTTTTACAAGTGCTGCAGAACACATGTAGGAATCACCTCTTGTGTTCTTCCAGCTGTCGTCTCCTGCTCCAGATACTCAGAGGTTTGGACACCAAAACATGCGAATTATACTTTCTTTTTTTTATTTTTTTTAAAAAAAATAACCCCATTCCTTTGAGGAATTCAAAAAAGGGGATCCATATTGTGGGTTTATATCCGAAAGCCATAAAATTTATCATATTGCCCTTGCATTATGATTAGGAAAAAGAACGGCACTACCTCCTGAGGAACTCATTCCACGACCAAAGTACTAATGGTTTTCAAACTTGTACTCCCAGATCTTTTCTGTGCATGTAACAAATTTCACTGATCTCAGTGTGCTTCAGTAAAATCTTTGAAAAGACTGATGAAACACCGACATTGGAAAAAAAATTAGAAAGAAAAGACTAAATCATCTCACTTCACCTTTTCTATACCACAGACATATATTTTGCCTTGTGTTAAACACTGTAACGACAGTTTTGTTGGCCAACAACACAACAAAGTCACAATGGAATTTGTTCCAATCACCACCTCAGCTGTGCTGTATACTTTTATTTTCAATTTAATGCTTCATCTTTCAGCCATTGGTTCTTGTTGTATCTTTTCCCCCACACCAGACTAAGAAGCCCATTTATCTATTTTCCTGCTGAAATATTTTTGCACTGTCATCGACTAACTTAATATTTTATTTTATACAATACTTATTTCAATATGAATGAAGTAAGCCCCCCAACCTATATTTCTTTCTCATCAAATGCTAAATAAATAACTTTAATAGGAGTTGAGGCCCATCCTCCAGTGCAGAACTGTGCCCTGGATAACTCTCTGGGCATTTATAACACAATCATCACAGTATTTTGAGTTCTTACAGTTTCAAAGGAACTATGAAAACAAGAAGTACTTGTAGCCCTGGGATTACAACGGCAATCAGGTTTCAGCCGTGACCACAGAGAGAAGTGGAAATGAGCAGCACAATATGAGACAGCTTGAAGGAGTGTAGTGTGAAGGACACAACTTCAGCTACTGTGCAAAATCCGAGCTACGTATTCACATATGCACAAAATTCCTCAGAAAAATGAATAAACAACTATATAAATATATATACATTTCTGCTAAAGGAAACAGTCTTTACAAAACTTATTTCAACTAAAAAATTTTATAAAACAAGTTTTCCACAAGAAAAAAGGAATACCTGTATTAATTTCCAAAACACCAGGTCTTATCCATCTCTTTAGAACGTAGGCTGAATAATTTAGAAACAAAATCCCCCACAAGGTCTGTGCTAGGATTCTGAGGAACTATGCAGACTTAACTTTTTTTTTTTTTGTCACAGGGTTTCATTTTCTTAAATAGTCTCTAGAAATATCAGCAAAGAAAAACAAGTGTGATAACACAGAAGAGAACCATTTGTATTTGCACTGCTAGCAACACAGCAGCAGGTTCCATTTGCCTTGCACTAAGCATATCATGAATAATTCAGTTTCTTGCTTTGTTCCCTAAACAGTTGACAGGGAATGGAAACTTTATTCATGACCGCATGGCCTTTTTCTAAGCTTGTCTATTTATTTAATAATGC
Organism: Arenaria interpres; assembly: GCA_013399435.1. Taxonomy (NCBI): domain Eukaryota; kingdom Metazoa; phylum Chordata; class Aves; order Charadriiformes; family Scolopacidae; genus Arenaria; species Arenaria interpres. Next base: position 135,921 of record VXAK01009144.1, read on the forward strand.
ACATCACAGGGCCCATCACCTGGGTTGGCATTTATTAAAAATAAAAGCATTCAATAACTATTACTAACAAATGGCTGTGAAACAAGCACTACCACCTTCTTGCTTGCAAATAGCACTCAGCCAGCTATTTCAATAATGAAATGGTCTCAGTCTGCACTGCATCAGCCTTGGCTCCAGTAGCCTCCGACAGGAAACAGATTCCAGAACCGCTGGGAACATGCTCCTGCCTCGGCCACAATCGTAACTGCAAATACGTGAGCTCTCTGCTAAATCACAGCTGGAACAAAGAAAACAATTTCCATCAAAGGCACAGAGATATTTTCATGGACTCTTTATCCATTTTTAACCACCAATCCTCCTTCCCACTGACTCCCTTTCTTCATGTTTTGGAGAACTCGTGGCCTTCTCTGGTCTATAGGCTCCACTTTGCCACTTGAAGAGAAGAAAAACGTACTATTGCATAATAATATGTAATAATGAGAGCATAACACAAGTTTTGGACAGTTGAGTCAAGGCAACATGTTTCAAAACTTCATTTGGTCAATTCCATATTACAGAATCACAGAATCTTCTAGGTTGGAAGGGACCTTAAAGATCATCTTGTCCAACCGTCAACCTAACTGACAAAAATAGACAGGATTAGTGCATCAGAAATAGACAGGATTAGTGCATCAGCCTTCAGCTCCACCCTAACCTCCAAAGGAAAGACACCCCAAATTATTTCATTTCTCTAGACGGAAAAGAAATCCTCTCTCTTCTCAGCAGAAATACTACAATTCATAGGAACTCCTCTCCGAAGAGCCTTCTGAAATTTGCTGGAGAGAAGCCAATCTTTGATGGGGTCCTAACCCCCACAGCAACAGTGATCTTTTCCCTTGAGCCTCACACAACCCACTTAATTAGCCCATGGACTAATGAAGTTTGAGCACCCATCAAAAAAGGTAAAATGAACAAACCCCTCAAATGTTACCGCGTCACTAAAAGCGAAAGACCTGAGGACTACTACATATACTGAGTTTTTATGATTCTGACAGCACCGGTAGAAGACACTCTCTGTGAAAACAACATCACAACAGCTGAAAAGATGGAAGTTGTTAAATTTTCTCCACTCTGTTAAGTAACCAACTTTCACAAAAGATAAACAAAGACGTGAAGTTGGTTGAGGACCAGAGATTGCTTTGGCAGGAAATGTCAACACACACACACAAAATTCCCCAACTAGGAATAAAAATCCTGATGTTTCCGAGAAAAACGATTTCCAAACAATTTTACTTCTGAGCAATGCAAACGCTTTGTTTCAACAGTGATGTTTCAATTCAGTTTTCAGTTTTTACATTTTACTAAAAGAAAAAAAAAAAAAAAAAGAATGGATAGAGACAATTCCATCTAATTGGAATATTTCAATCTTTTCACCCTAGAAAAAAATACTCATAAAATAAATATGATTCACTATTTTAACTTGGACAGGAACTAGTTCGCCAGGAAATCCTACGTATGTAAATTTGTGTCAGTTACATGTCCAAGGGAAACATCAGCTTATATGAAGGATGAGACTTCTTTAAAGTCTCTCTTTAAAGATTACACATCATCAAGACTGAGAAAAATCAGACATACGTATAAGGCCACCTGCATTACTTAATTTCCTGTCCATAAAGAGTAGTCTAGAAATTCAAAAAAAGCCAACCAACTTGTTTAATTTTGAGAAGTCTAACACTCTGCAAGTTCCAATATTCCTGGGAAAAGCCCTGACTTTTCAATAGATTTCATATTTGTTTGAGAGCGGCAGCTAGAACACTTGAGAAACTCATCAGCTTTCAAAGAGAATTGGACTGGGAGTAGAAGCCCCTTAATGCAAGGCTACTGTAGGAGACTATTATTACAATTGATTATTATTCAGACAATATCAATTTCATTATCCCCGATCGATTCCCAGCAATGCTCCTTCGTAGCCTTCGGTTACGAACGCTGCAGGAACAGTAACTTAATACCGCACAGCAAATTGCAGTCCTGCTGCTCTCAGTGAATTTGGGAACGGTCTGACTTATTAGCAGGCTTCTAGTAAATAGCTGTCATAGGTGCTGGCTGTAGGGAACTGGATGTCAAAGCACCATCAAAGAGGGTCGAGAAAACTCTTTCCCCTCGAGGCTTTGTTAATTTGATTTATGTGTACAGGCAGGAAACTAATTGCTAATTGTTGCAGCTCATACTGTGGAATTGCAGCAATTCCACTCGAACGCCGCATCTCAAGAGGACCGACAGACTTCAGTTTTACACTCGGCTGATGGGAGATGCATCCTAAACAGGAATCTGCCAGGGTTTGGTGCTTCCGAAATCTTACAGCAGGGCTCTTTGCAATGCCCCATGCCACCATCTCCTCAGAGAAAGCAGCCACCCTCTCAGCACACCGTACCGCCGAGAAGCTGGGAGCCAACTCAGTCAACTCAGCAGGAGCCAACTCCTACAGCTCTGCAGGCAATTAGGAGATAGTCGGCGTATCTAGTGCCGCTAATTAAATTGTTAAGGGGTTTTGTTCTGGAAGCTAGTTTTTTTTTCCCCTCAGTATCTTTGCACGTACGTCCCTGGGACCACCAGCCAAAATTGCTGATTCTCCTCGTTTGAGTTGCAAGGAGTGAACAGTGAAGGACAACTCTGTCCAATTTCTGCATCCTCAGAGATTTCCCCATCAGAAGCAATTGGCCTAAAATGAGAACTGGTTGTCATCTCAACAAGCCGTGTGTTTCCTCCTTCAGATTCTTTCTGTTGGAAGAAATATGGTTTGGTTACACCTATAAAACTGATGGATGGCAACATAAATAAGTCTTTTTCCTCTAAATACTGCCTTTTGGCCAGTATTAGTGTCAGCATCGCTCAGAAATGTCTAGTCAAGTATTTCTCTTTTTCAGGTCAAGTCAAGCACAGGGCCTGCCGCTCGCCAGAAGTTTTTTTAAAAGGTATGGATTTTTAAAATTCGTGTTTCACCATCTGTTCCAGTTTGTTCTGCTGAATCAGAAACAATCCCCTGAAAACCTGATCTTTCCAAACAGCCACAGGCAAAGGGGAGAGGGAGATGTCCCGGGGGCAGCCCAGCCAACGGGAAGATTCAAGGCATCATCAGACCCTTCCCGATCCCTCCGTTACCCCAAGTAGGCAGGAGCGAGGCATGCTAGACCTTTAAAAAAAGCAAATTACTCCCTCACCCACGCTGGCACAGCTCACTTCATCATCTCTTCGGTACTTACCACCACTCAGAATTGCTCTTCTAATTGGGACTAAATTGCCCCACACTTTTCAGCAGTCATGGTAAAGCCGTAGATAGCTAACGGCCATGGAAATTGGCTCTCTCTCTAACCACACATCTGCTATGATGACTTCAAGGCAATTTCAGCAAGGTAATCTTTAATTTAAAAATAAGTACGGTTATGCAATCCAAAAATAAGAGATCAGAGGAAGATTCATTTATCCTCTATAGCTTATCAAAAACTAGCGTTCAATTTTCTTAGAAAATGTGAGGCGCTGCCCCAACACACAGATGTTGTGGAGGAAAGCACCCCGATGGGAGATGTTCAGGTATCAGGTCCTGTTCCACCTAATGCAGAACAGACTGTGGCCCTCAGTCCCTGCGTCCCGTGGAACCTCTCAGCAGCCCTGAGCTGTCCCCATGTTCCTCTCTCAAACCTCCATCCTGAGCCGGGAAACATTGCTTTGAAACAGACGCTGTACCCCAAAACAGGCAGATTTATGAAGTAAATATATGGAAAAAGAAAAATCATCCTCAAAAAATTCCCACTCAGCTTCTACTGTTCCACAAAATACACTTTCTGGAATGATACATTCATAAGAAAATACTCAAACCCCTCATTCTCTGTTTTTCACACCGATGACACGGGATGTCCACCCAGGACATCACAAACAAGACACAAATCCTCCTGCTTCTCTTCTTCTGAGAGAAGCTCTCAGAGGTTTGGCAAGCTCTTATTTTCTTACATCTCAAAGACAAAATAAAATACTTTTTTTGTCTTTGAAGAGTTTCTGAACTGATAAATTGGCCCAATTGTGATTTTCTCTCTTTTTCCCCCAGCAGAAAACTGTCTGTTGCTTTTGAGAAAGGAGCAGTAAGACAGAAGCCATTCATGTGGGCTGCGACACATAAGGAGATTTATCAAGGGAATCACTGCTTATTATGCCAATGTGAATTACTGGATCTAATTCATTACTATATCACACTGGTGTATTGCTTAGAAAAAATTATTTTAAGGCAACACCGTGTACTTCATTTACAAAGGACATAGTTATAGCACCAAAAAACCCCAGACTTTACTGTAAATCATTTCCCAAATCAAACATCTAAAAATCAATGTATTTTTATGGTTACCATTAAAAAAATCAACTGAGAGGCAAAACTGTTCTCGGTGAACCACGTGGTGGACTTGAAACGTGAAACGTGTCCTCATCATGTTAAGTAAAGCAAAAGACAAGACATTTCTTCAAAAAGGAAGAGAAATTTTATAAGCATATGCTGTAACTGACCCTAACAGGAACAAACTTACACTCCTTGTCAAGCATTATATCAATATAATTCTTTCTTCTACAGAACAACAGATGAGAGAGCTATGTTTGGCAAACTTAAAAAAAAAAAATAAAAAGAAAAAAAGAGGCAAATTGAATGAAACCAAAGAAAACTCTAAAACAGGCAAGCCTTTCTATTAACACCTCTGAAGTACAGATATAACCTATTTTTTTTTTTGGTTTAAAAGTATATATACATATATATTTGACATAAGTGGGTATCTGGAGCCTAAATTTATCGAGTCGCTGTTCCACAGACACCGCTGGGGTCATGAGGGCCATCTTTCTTCCACAAAAGACACCTCCCCACGTTCTCAGAGCCATTCTTCACTGGGGAGGCAGCAGGAGGAGAAGCGGGGAACGAACGTTCACTTGTTTGACATTACTCTTATCTCCTTTCAAATGGGGCTTTGTACTTATAAATACACGTTCCAAATTATCATGTGAATAAAAAGAATCCCAAGTGATTACCCAGAGTGTGGGGATGAAATAAATCCGGAGAGCTCACTTCACTCCCGGTTATACCCAGGAAAGTGCCAACATCCATTTCTAAAGATGTAGCAGGCAGGACTTCAGACTCAGCCCAGTTATATTTAATACTTACATTTTCTATGGCAACACAATAAATATCTGAGACTGATATACAGGAGGCAACGAGATGAGTTCCTGCCGACATTTGCCTTTTGCAATGTGTTTTTCAACTGTTGGCATGCCAAAAGCCCAGAATTTTCTCATGTGCAGGGGACACAAAGAGGGACAGTGCAGGGGACACTGCTCAGATCAGAAGCAGCGAGAGCAGTGGTCAAGGCCAGCAGGCTGCTACCATCAGCCATGTAGATGTCAGTATGTAGCTATTAATTACCAGTAGCTGTTAATAAGAGAAGGGCCAAAAGGAGTCTTTCCTAAGAGAAGCAGTCACCAGAGCTCTCCTTTCTCTCCTCACACCCTTCCTTTGGAACAAGAGCCTCTGCTCCTGCCCTGATTTCTTACTCCTGGGACAGCAAAGTCAATTTTTCCAAGCAGCGGCCTCTAAATTTAATTCAGTCCAAACCTCCAGAACTGAAATCTTCCGAGAAGTTCCAAAAAAGCTCTCTTTGCTTGCTAGGTCTGTGTTTTGCAGGCTTTAGCCGGTAAAAAAAGCGTGAAGCTGCAGGGTTTTAACAGTACTGATTATAACTGGTCAGGAACAACCAACACTTACGGAAGTTTCTCACTTCACTTTCGGAAAAAAAACAAGTCCTTTCCTCACCGCGCAGGCGCTTTTGTTCCTTTGGCCATGATCACACAGGAGAGCCACTGCTGTCTGCTCTCCCAAAGCCCTTTGAAGAATTAAGCTTAAGTTATGGATGGCACCAGGCACCAGTGACAGATCAATTCCTGCCAGAGCTGGATTTGTGACTTTCTGCTGGTGATATTACCAGCTGGAAGAAGGCACGGAGATGCCTCCAAAGGACAGTTAGCTACAACTAGATGTATTACAAAGGGATTTAAACCTCCCTATTGCTTGAGGGGGGGGTGAAAAAATGATAGTGAAGAAAGCATTTCGGTGAGAATAACCAGGATAAAAAGCAGAGCCGAAATGTCGGAGCTCTCTATAGACTGGGTGAAGAGCAAAGCAAAGACTGTGGCACGGAAAAATGTATCCAAGAGGACCATGAACCTGACAGTAACCAAGACATACTGTGTAACTCCTCTCAACAACCACAGAAGAGTATCATTATTTTAAAAATCGTGTTTGAGATAATTAACTATGCTGATAAATAAGGCATAGTTAGAATTATCATCATCATCATCAACACAACTGTCTGCTTTTCTTTACACTTACTATTCAACACGAATCTTTGTTTAGCAGTTTCATTTACAGAAGTCAACCTCAGAATTATAACTTCCTATAAAATAAATACGATATCCCCAAATTTGCCAAACAAATTAGGATTGTCTCATTTTTTACCTGGTTTTGGAAAAACAACAATGAAATAATTTCATATATAACAAAAATACTACATTTCGTATTTCCTTTATTGAAATGCTCCGCATTGTTAAACATGCGACATGATGTATTTGCTTTAAGAAAAAGACGCTGAGTTGGAGAGCAATAATTATTACAGTATTAGAGATCTTTGAAAAGACTGTATTTCTGCTACTTTTTGTGCTTTCATTACCTTGTCCCTTTAGATTTTATTAATAATATTCAATTCGAACCTTAACTGAAAACACTCATCGAAGTTCAGTCTGCACAAAACTCAGCTGTTTACTATTCTAAAATATAAAAGCTTAACAACATCTATGATGACCAAAACCACAACCTTGGCAGTTGGTGACAGTGCCCTTGAAGTCAGTGACATTGCTCCCTCTAACTCCAGACCAGGGTTTCTTAGATTTTCTTCCCTTGTCTTGTCCCGAAGTTACAGTAAGAAAAAAAATCAGCCATGAGGCAGTGAGGACACTTCACAGCACAAATTGCACACTTGTCTTTAATTTGGGGAAGAAAAATAAAAACCTACCCATTGGCTAGCTAAGCTGCATCTAGCAGATGCATGACAGGATAAAGATACACATCTTTACCATCCCTCTTTATATATAGCGAGAAGTAAAAACCAGCTGAATTTTCAAATGCACTTAAATGATACTAGAAATCTGAGTCCCGTTTTAGGAAGTAGCTTAAAAATGAGAGTTTTCATTGAATATCGGGCTCGTTTACTTTTCGAGTTCAGCAGTGCGCTTAGCAGAATTGCTGGGTGTTTCTGTATTTTTGAAGTCTGCCTCTTACGACCTTAAGCATTTATTATAGACTTCAGAGACTTCCACATCTACACGCATTCATCACGTTTGAAAACAGGGCTTTTCCTATTCTAAGCATTATATTGGGGAGCCGCAGACACATTCCGCAGGGAGCACGACTCCAAGCACGGATGACTTCTCTCCAGCTAATGCCCTCTTGACACGCTCGCTCTAAAAGGGCTCCGAGTACTCAACCATGCCATGGAGTCTCAACCCCGCTGTCCCAGGAGACCATCTACTTCCAGCCTATAAATTTTACCAGCTTTGTCCATCTGTGTTGCCCTGGTACATTCTGCTGGTTACGGATATAATTTTAAACAGCGCCCGAGGTATTCTGTGTCTCGACTTCTACCTGGTCTCTTTTGGATGTGGGATTTATGCCCTTTTTATGTTCACCCTGAAGGCTTGTGGGACCTAAGTTACACCAGACTTGAACTAAAAACCTTTTCATACATCTTCCAAAAGAAAACTGAAGAGAAGTCATATACACGGCACAAGCAGACAGAACATTACTGGATTCCCATCAGCTGAGTGATGTTTGCAGAATTATGTTTTTACCAGTTTTTACCAGTTCTGACTCTGCCCATCTATGGAGCTGGTTGTTTCTCTAATAAATACTTATATGAGCAAATCTAGTACTCACACGCCTAAAAAAATCTAAGATTTACTGATTGAATACTACTAACAATATTCGTCCTAATTTTTTACAGCATGTAAAGCCCCACGAGCAGGGTAAGGAAAACTCTTCAGGTTTTTGTGGTGACCTCCTTCCCCGCTTCCAGCACCTCTGACAACCTGAGTCCTCTCTGAAACATCAGGAGAAAACTCATTTCTACTTTTGATCATCAACATTGTAAGCACTTCCCTACAGGGGGTGGGGAGGTCAAAAAGGCTTACCGAGATAATCTTTACTTAGGCTGCAGCATTAATTAGGCGACTTGGCCAAGGCCAGTAATTACAACCGTGCTAAATTGCACTGAATTTCTGTAGCATTGATGTTTCAAGGGAAGAAAGGTGCAAATTTGAAGGAATAAAAGCCAACACTGGCTTTTCTTACCTACTGACTTCTAGTACATCTGCTGGGAAAAAATGCTTCACGTGGACCTGGCTGATGGGGATGGCCAGTACGGGACTGACAGAAAACCAGTACATGAGCTCTCACCACGCGCCTCCAATGGAGAAGGTGAACAGGAACACCTGCATCTCCCAGTTCAGCGAACTGTGCAGACAAACTGCTGTTATCCCACATGATCCCCCATTCCTAGCACAGACTGGCAGAGAGGCTTCCTTCAACTCCCACAGAATCCAGTCCAAACCCCAGCAGAATCAACACAAGTGCCCCAGTACACTTTTGCAACCTCTTTAGAAGCCCAGAGGGTCCCAATCCTCAAAGCTTCCTCTGCCTGCAGCAGATTTCATCCCAATAGGAAGTTCCCACCCCAGACCTCCAAGCACATTAAGGCGATGTCTGCTTGGGTGATATGACTGGCACCGCTGTGTCTTCTATACATTTTTCTCCTAAGTCCTTTATCAGGACTGTTAGCAAAATCTCTTACCATTATTGAGCCTGATCTAAGTAGTAAACTAAGAAAATTAAATTAACGTCATTCTTGGCAACATTTAGAAATTGCAAGCTAAGCAGCTGCCACCTATTCGTAGTAACTCGAGGTGTATTATATTGAAAGAAGTATTACAATAACAAATATTGATTTTGTCAGGTTTGGGGTTTGGTTTCTTTTTTTTCCAAGCAACATATGTTGCATGTTCTATATCTGTGGGGCTACACAGACACGGGTTTCATTGCAGTAGCTCTGACTCTTGCCAAACAGATGTTGAGGGAAAGCAACAAAACACAGCAAGGGATAAAAGCTGCCTCAGACCAAAATGTTGGGTTAGGAAAAACCTTGTGTGTAATGCAGTATACTAAAAACATCGATTATGTATTAATACATTGAATGGATAGGTAGCTGAATTGATGCTTGATGACATTTTTTGAGATCATGCTATTAGGTAGAAAAAAATTGCCAAATTACCAAATGCTAAGAATTATGTTAATTAAAGGATACCAACTACATAAGATTTTAGGTTACAAAGTATTCTTATAATTCCTTTTACCTGAAGTCCTGATTCTCACTAATATCCTAATAGCTAGCTGAAGTACTTTGAAAAGTGATGAAGAGTTTGAAGAGGGATATTTTTAAACCACTCTTTGAAATAATAAAATGGCAAGCGATTCCCAGTCCCTGAACACAAAGAATTGGAGTATTATCCTGAGACCAACAAGAGTTCTCTGCAATTTGCTTTAATTTGGGTAATAGCCAACCGGTAGGGCTTAGCTTATTTCAATACTTTATTCACGACTAAGCCTAATGACAGAATTCAGTTCAATTTACTCTCTGAGAAGACAAAGAGGTTAATTTTTTACTGGAGTCAACATTTTTCATCACCTGTACCTTTTCCCATTATGAAAAAAAATTGATTTGTATATAGTGGAGTCACTTCAGCGCATGAAAACTGACATGAAAACCTTCATACCCATTTTTACCACTGAATTTAGTAACACCGTTGGCTCAAAACATGGTACTGCTTCAGGATTTTAGGCTTGGCTTAGCAAATATAAAAGACAAATTACGTTAGAAGACTTCTGCAGTTGCTTTCAATGTATTTCTGATTTGCTCAAGAACAACTCTTTGGACGTCCATGACAACAATCCTTTCTAACCTCAGGTATTGTACGTAAGGTCTTTTGCTTCTGAACTGGTACAGTTAAAAAAATCTGCAATGTGTTTCCTTTATCATGAAAAAGGAACTTGTAGTTTCAGAAACCACAAATACGCTTATCCCCCCCTCCCCGAGGTAATTTTCCAAAGTTGGCAGGAAAACCTAGTTTCTTCCATATTCGCTGCTACAGAAAAGTGATTATACTCTGACACAAACGTGTTATATAAACTTTCAAAGCAGTGAAAAGATTCCACACAGAAGAAAAAAAACAGTAAAATCAAACCCAGTCAGTAGATATTTTAGAACATTTTCTATTCAAAAAAACAGGTATTAAAGAAAAAAAAAGAAATCACAGTCTTTCAGAGTTCAATTTTTCCCGCCTAAACCCACCCATGCAGACTAAAGGTTTCCTTCACCGTATAGACTGAAAAAGAAAAGCCAGGATTCACTTATTTACATGACAGTAGATAAGGATTTCTGAAAGTACCAAATACTAGAAAACATCATCTGAAATCTTGCTTTTTGACAAAGTTATTTGACAATTGACTGGGTCTAGGACAGCTGGTCTATCAGCTATATTTCTATTCACTTTGAATTATCCACTACTTTCAATTCACATACAATAAAGCTAACATTATTGTATTTAGCAATAAAATATTCTTAAAGCAAAAACTATAATGACTAACACAAATCCACACTGTTAAAAATTACTCTAGTTTCATATAGGTTTACGAAAGCTTGCCAAGCATCATGAGAAAACTCAACACAAAGATAAAGTCAAGGTTTGCAAATAAGATTCCCCATAAAACAGATCACAAGAAGCCTTAGCATCGGCATCTGACTGCACTTGGACAAAAACAGGTCAAGGTACATACCTGTAAATCCTTTGAATGTTTTCAGCTTTGATTTCCTTGAGAATCTCATGGTAGATATGAAGGTTATTTGGTTCTTGAGATGTTGGGGGAGAAGGGCATTTCTTCCGTGCATAATATCCTATCACAATTCCAAAAATAAATAAAATCAAAGCAGTGCAAAATACTTTCAGTATCCGAAAAAAATTGCAGCGGTTGCTCTTTGGTGCCTGTCTCGTATAGTGTGAGATGTAGTCGGGGTCTTCCTGAAGCCGCTGGAATCTTCCCTTTGGAGAAGACGATGGCTGGATGGGCTCGAGATCAAGGTCAGGGCTCTGCGAGTTTCCCACGTGATGTTGGACCGCACCATCCAGTCGGAAATGGTCAAAGCCGGGCTCCTCCAGCTCTTTTTCCATGTCCCATTCCAGTTCCAGCGCTGTGGCTTGAAGCTCATCGTTGTCAAGGTACGGAGAGTGCCCCTGTGCTCTCTGGTCTGCGTTCACTTTGTGATAGGCCATCTTTTTCTCTATGAAAACAAAATTAAAAAAAACAAAAACAACATTGTTTTTATGTCCACATAAACAATTTATTTGTTCTTTGTAAACCTGGGAGAACCTAACGTATATGATAAACGGCAAAAACCGGGTTCCTCAGTATTTCTCTCTCCCTGTTTCTATCGTCCTGTCTTCTTCTGTAGGATCAGCAGTCCCGTGACCATTGTCAGATGTGAAAGAAGACATTTAAAGGAATATAATATATTGTATGAATATGAATAAAGGGGATTTTTCAAGCGACAATGGCAAAGCACAAAAGTTATCCTATTGTTTTGGCAGTCCCCAGGATAATACTAAAAAGTTGAGCAGAGGCACAGTTTCCAAAGCAATTATTTGTTACCTGAAAGTAAATTTAAAGCTTAACAACGGTGTGTATCGATTTCATTTCACACACCGTACAAAATAATGCTGTTAAAAATAAGGTGAAAAAGTAGAAATAATATAACTTGCCTGATCTGTTTCTAGACACAAGGAAATGATAAGTTAAAAAAGAAATTTCAGGGTGACACTGTACTTACACATCAATAAAAGGCTTCCATTTAGATGGAGCATTCTATTATTTAGAGGTATTTTAAATGCATAGTTCCTGAATGACTGATGAATTTACTTAGAAATCGTCCCAGCTGTTTTGCTCCACTTATTTTTCCCATTTTAATGAATCAAAAGCACTGCCAGGTAAGTATTTATATCAAAATCATTCCTTTAATGGCAAGGCATATCTGCGGCACTTCTAGATATTTCTATGGAAGTATGAGCCCTCTGAAGGGAACTCTGACCTCCAGTACAAACATTCAAAGTCAATTTTCAACAAATCATTTTTAACAGACTGCAACAATAGGGTGCCGCTTCCCTCCATACTTTGACAATAGCTACTCCATCACATAAGCATCTGTAATTTAGGGCTTTTCAAACAGACTCACTCATCAATTAGAATAAAATGAAGATAACGACATTAAACCTCTCACAGTGATGGATATCAGACTGACACCTACAACACTGCATTATCCCTCCGGTTTTACATTTTCAGGCGTTTTCTTTCCCTAAGACTTACTTCCACAAAACATTATTGAGGCCACATAATAGATGAACCTACTCTAATGGCAAAATAGAATTTAGCTTTCAGAAGCTCTCTGAAGAGAACAAACCATTAGAAAGCATTGATATAATGAAACAGCCTATTGTCCACTGACAGACTGTCTTCCTCTATATAATACCAATTTTCAGATCCTATTTCCTTGTACAGCCGTACAAATATCCCTTGCCCATAACTGTCAGGCAGTCCAGGAACAGTCAAGAGAGCCCATACTTGAGGTACGCGTTTCAAGGGTAGCTATTGTACATATTTTGCAAATCAATGCTCTGCCCACAGTCCAATTTTTTCTATATACGGGGGAAGCGACAGAGGCTAGAATGAGCACATTGTCTCCTCAGCCAGGTTGGCAAGGAAGGTATTTAATAATACCAGCCCCAGAATTGATCCCTGGTGCACCCAGCTTCTTACCAACCACCAATTGGACATCGAGTGATTTATTAATCTTCTCTGGAAAATTGAGCTAACCAATTTTCAAATTGTTTATCTGCCCTTTCACTCTGTCTCCTCCTGTTTGGTTGGTGGAGGCATTAATTTGCAAAACATCACTATGAGATAATAACAACTGCCCAGCAACCTCATCTTTCCCACTGCATTTCATGCTGCTTTTTATTAGAAATTAAAGGCAAGTGTTTTCTCCTTTAAAAGCAAAACAAATAATTACTGTGTTCCATAAATACATAATTTTGACTCAAGAATTGCTAGTCATACAACAAACTGCTCTAGCCAAATAAATAAACACATATCAGATTACAACAATATTACCCATAGAATAGGAGTTGAGGCAGTTTTTCAGATGCAGTTACACGGCAAATATTAATCTTGCTGCATGTATAAATGGTGACCACTGCATATCCGTGGTAGTTAAGTTTTCTCCGCATTTATGCCATTTTAAAAACTGTGTGCTATTGTTCAATGGAGTGTAATAATAAAGGTTATTTAAATCTACGCATAAGCGCATAATAAAAAATCCTATGAAATTACTTTAAATGGTTGTTAACGCAGATGAGTAGTAACCACATCCCACAGCTTAGTATCTCTGCAATTCAATTTTCATATAAAGCACCAAAACCAGTTACCTCACTCCAGGAAAAAAACCCAAGCAACTACACGAAGTAAACCAAAAATCAATATTCAATTCCGTTTTATATTTGAGCCCTGTCTTTGGTGTATGGGAACTTCTTGGCAACGTGTGTGCTTTAGTTAAAGAACATTAAGAATGCAAGAGTAACCCCAGTCCGCATCTTCACTTTTACTACTAATACCATTAAAGTTCTTTATTTTAATGTAAGGACACAGGATAATTTACCACGAAGTATGTGGGAATAGGGCTCGCAGTGTATTTAACTGTGCGAACATTGATTTTGGAAGGGGATTTCCTGATTCTCAAGGCACAAATCGTTTGTGCCATGTCATCTATATCATCAGTTCTATTTAGTATCTGGCTGGTTAAGAAAGTAGAAGTGACTCAGAGATTACGTATTAAGTGTAATTTTAGGTAGGAATTAGAAGGATAAAGAAAATGCTGCACAGAGTAAAACAAAAGAAAATAGAAAATAGAAAAATAGACAAACTATGAAGTCAAGAAAAATCACTATGATACTCTAGTTCAGTCTTCTCTGTAACACAGACCGTAAAATGCACATATTTTTGAAAAACACTTTTGAAAACTTCAGGAGATAGAAATCTTCACCCCATCTGCCAGCAAGCTGTTCCAGCATTTAATTGTTGTTAAATACATGTTTTATTATTTAGATAAAAGAGCGACTGCAAAATGCCAGAAGTCTGAATGGGCACCGAGTGAGCTTTAAAGCCATTCTATGGGGACAGCAAAAGGGATCGTAAACTCTGGAATACTGGACAGAGCCAAGCTGATGACCAATAAAGTTGATGTGCGCTTCTATGCTTCCACTTACTTGTGGGGAGAACGTTTGTGGAGAGGTACCAAATCAATGCTATTTATCCTTTCAATTAACTGTACAGCAGAAATCAGGAGAGTCAGCTGTATCAGATCATTATTGCCTTAATGAGCCCATTTCAAAACTATTTACCTGTTCCTTGATCTTAAAAATAACACAATTACATCCTGATGGGTACATTTTGTCAGGAAAGAACCAGAAACTTTTTTTTGTGATTGCTTTTCTACTTGAATCTCTTCTCAATGAAGCCTCTGAAAACTATCTGAAAAGGACTACATGAAAGGTGCTGCATCTGTATCCCTACCGCTCTCCAATACCTCCACAATGAGTATTTTAGGAAACCAACAAGGAAAGACCCATATGAATATATTACAGTAAATTCTGCGTGACCAGTGCTGTAGTTGTTTAATCCAGTCCATAAATAGCAGAGACAATTAGCAGGCTCGTTCACAGCGGGAAGAGTGGCAAGTGTTCACATGCTGCCCATAGCCAACGCCGCCTTGGGGCATTTAGTGTTCATTACTGAAAAGACATGTATTATCCAGGAATTGTACTAAAGCCATTGTAGCTTCTTTGTGTTGTCACAAAACCAGAAATCCAGGCTTGTTGGCTAATCTCATTTTAAAGGTTCTTTCATCTTGGTTTTCTTCTCGGCATCCCCTATACATAGAGTGTTTGCTTTAAGCCCTAGTAATCTTTTTGCTCCTAGGCAAACCCCCAAAGCAGGTATAACGTCACCTGTCTGAAGGGCAAATAGCTGTACTTACTGCAGAAATCAACACCCACCGCACATACAAGTGTTTAAAGCATGTATGACAACAATTTAGTACTTTGTTAAATGAGATGAAGCCAAGTTTCAGGCCTAGACAAATTTCTTGAGAGTTATAAATCCCTGACAAAAGTTGCTTGCAGAAGAGATTAAGATGCCCTTGTCAACAGCAACATTACACCACACTGTAATTAAGAAAATAATGTGGCGTTTCCATCATCGCTTCCTTTATTTTCTGCAGTAACGATTTCTCCCTTCCCTCACGTTTGGGATGTGGGCTTGGCAACCGGCGCAGTTACAATAGGACAAGTAAGTTCCTTTCACTCTGCACAACCACTGTATAAAATTAAATGACAAAACTTACCAGTTGTTCACATTCACATCCAGTCCCACCCGCTGCCCTGGGCAGGGACACCTCCCACCAGACCAGGTTGCTCCAAGCCCCATCCAGCCTGGCCTTGAACCCCTCCAGGGATGGGGCAGCCACAGCTTCTCTGGGCGACCTGTTCCAACGACTCGCCACCCTCAGAATAAAGAATTTCTTCTTAATATCGAATCTAAATCTCCCCTCTTCCAGCTTAAAACCAGTATCCCTTGTCCTATCACTCCACTCCCTGATAAGAGTCCCTCCCCAGCTCTCCTGTAGCTAGAACATCCTGGGCCATCCAGGCATGTACAGGTACACATGTATGTATTTACCTGCTGCCTTTTCAGAAACTCTTAAGTCCTGGGGCTCAGAAGAAGAAGAAGAATTGCCAGGACGCTCCTTCTCACCCAGCAGACAACTATCACATAAAGATGAGGCAGACTCAGCTGGTCTCTAATATGCTGGGCATGTATTGCTAACATAGATCTTTTCCATCCTCAGTCATGTTTGGTTTGCAAATACCTATTTGCCTGAAACAAAACTCAGAAATATTTACTGAGCTTCTAGTAGCTAACAGCGTCCCTGATATATGCATAGCCTACCGAGGAGGTTTATTAAAACTGCAGCGTAATCAGATCAGTACAAATGGCTCTGTTAGGAAGCCTGCGCGTTTCTCGCGGTACGTGCTGTGCTGCTGCCTTTGCTCTGCTTCCATTTTCAGACTAGCTTTTCCCTCCAGCTCAGGTGGGTAAAAGCTCTCTATTCCAGCTGCTCACTCCTTACCACGCTCATCTGCAACCATCCATCTCAAACAAGGAGGGAGAAGCCCCCCACACACACACACTGGTTCCTTAGTCCATGAATTAATCACTCATCCTTCCTTTGGGCTCCCCACTCAGATCCCGCTGTTGTGGGGAAGGGCATTGGACAGGATCGTGCTGTTTTTATAGGCAAGAAAGGGGATGGAGAAACAGGACTCTCAGCACTAGGAGGGATGTGTGGTGTATGTGTTTACACACTGTTCTTAAACAAGGTGACATGGTTTAGTGATTTTTTTTTTTTTAATCAGAGTTAGGTTGATGGTTGGACTAGATGATCTTAAAGGTCCCTTCCAACCCAGACAATTCTATGATTTAATGATGGTATAATGGGAAGAAGTGTCCTACATGTTCGTTCTCAGCCCCACCACCAACCCCTCCTGCCCCAGCCACCTCCCCACACCTCTGCCTGAGCTCCTGGCCATCCCATCCCCATCCCGCTGGGCCCTGCTCCCCCACAACGATCCTGTCCTCCCCACCCCTGCCCAAAGCCACTCGCTTCTCCCTTCCCTGCAGCTGGAGCTGCCACCCCATATCCTCCTTCACAAGAGCTGATGGGGAGGGGAAAGGCCAGCTGACACCAAAGGTTCCTCAGAAAAAGAAGTCCCTGAGTTCTTATCCCTGTTTTGGAGACATTATACAATTACAACAAACAAAATACATTCAGAAGGGATGCACTGGCAAAAAGTAGGAATAAGTTTCCTACTAAAGAAAAAATTAAACCCCGTGTTTCAGCCACAGTCTGGTTTAAACTGCAGCTTCCACTTGATCCTGGGTGATGTCCTCTGCCCCCTCAGCCCCAGTGGGATCTGGGGGGGGTCACCAGCAACCTCCCCTTCCTGCAGAGCAATCAATCCACTCCAAACTGTTCTCCGAACACCTTAATTTTTCCCTTTTCCCATTTCTCCTCATACCAGCTGCCTGTATGCTAACCCAGTATTCACTTTGCCTGCATGTACTTTTTTTCCAAATTCGACTTTTCATCAATAATATATTTTTGCATTACGCTTCCCCAGACATTATAATTGCCTCTGAAAGAAATAAAACACAAAGCTTTACCAAGACAAAAAACTATTATTAGGGCATTTGCATTTAAGCTTATAGTTGAATTTGATGTGAAATAAGACTGTTGTAAATGGTGTTTAACTTGAAAATGCTGACAGCGATAGCTGCAATAACAGGCCCTAGCAGTTCTTAAGAAAGTTAATTTTATATGACTCATTTCTGCTTTGGAAATTTTTACATTGCCAGTTCTTGGTTTAGGAACATTTCACTTGGATTCTTTTCAGTATCTTTTTGCTCATTAATTACAGCAAAGAACATTTAAATTATTGCAAAAAAGTTCGGCAATTTTAACTTTGAAAATTTGGGAACAGTACCCTTGCAAGCTACTGCACTCCAAGAAACTGCGCTAATCGGAGTCTACTGTACTTCAAATGTGCAAACCAACGTTACAAAGTAGTATTGATTTCAACCCATGTCTTTTTTGGAAAAAGAAAAAAAAAGAAATAAAAAAAACCCAAACCCCAAAAGGGTCACATTTATGGATGAGCTAAGAACAGGAATCTGGCCTCATCGCACACACGGACTCCATTCGTGTTTTTTAACAATCATTGCCAAAATCTAGCAATGAAAACATTAACACATTCTGCTAGGGGTGTTGGGGGGCAGGGGGGAGAAGGGAGGAACAAACCAAAAACCACAATGATGACTCGGGAGCAGTTGGGATCCAAGATTCCATCACCTTAGGCTAGTCCAAAGATAAGAGACAGGCGTGAGTCAGCCAGGCAATTTCAGTCTGTCCCCTGAAGGGATCTGGCCCTGATATGGGATCACAGCACACAGCAGACCAGTAAAAACATAGATTGTAGACAGTAAGTTGCACTCAAATCTCTTCTAAAAGGAAATCTAACCAAAACCTAAACCGTGTCCCTCAGCACCATGTCTACCCGTCTTTTAAATACTTACAGGGATGGTGATTCCATCACCTCCCTGAGCAGCCTGTTCCAACGCTTGATAACTCTTTCTGTGAAGAAATTTTTCCCAATATCCATCCTAATTCTCCTCTGGCACAAATTGAGGCTGTTTCCTCTTGTTCTAGCGCCTTTGACCTGGGAGAAGAGACTGACCCCCACCTCTACAACTTCCTTTTAAGCAGCTGTAGAGAGCGGGAAGGTCTCCCCTCAGCCTCCTTTTCTCCAGGCTGAACACCCCCAGCTCCCTCAGCCTCTCCTCACAAGACTTGTGCTCCAGACCCCTCACCAGCTCCACTGCCCTTCTCTGGACCAGCTCCAGCCCCTCAATGTCTTTTTTGTGGTGAGGGCCCCAAAACTGGACACAGCACTCGAGGTGGGGCCTCACCAGTGCCCAGTACAGGGGCACCATCACTGCCCTGCTCCTGCTGGCCACAGTATTCCTGATACAGGCCAGGATGCTGTTGGCCTTCTTGGCCACCTGGGCACACTGCTGGCTTGTATTCAGCCGGCTGTTGACCAACAATCCCAGGTCCTTTTCTGCACGGCAGCTCCAGCCACTCCTCCCCCAGCCTGTAGGTTGTTGTGACCCAAGTGCAGGAGCCGGCACTCGGCCTCGTTGAACCTCACATCAGCCCATTCATCCAGCCCGTCCAGATCCCTCTGCAAAGGGGAGGGATCCTCAAGCAGAACAACCCTCAAGCAGATCAACACTCCCACCCAACTTGGTGTCATCTGCAAACTTACTGAGGGTGCACTCAATCCCCTCATTGATGAAGGTATTAAAGACAACCGGCCCCAGTACCGAGCCCTGGGGGACACCACTCATGACCCCTGCTTAGATCAGATGATCTAAGCTGGTTTTCAGACCTTAGGATAAATGTCACAAACTTATCTGGCTACAGAAGAAAAATCCTCCTATTACTAAGATTTCAGATGAAAATAAGAGATACACACGACATATGAAGACCTAATGTCTCAAGTCCTGAGCAATTTTTTTTAGGTAAAACCACATTCTGAATGATATATCTAAAATACTGATACACACGAATAAAATGTTTCTGTTTGTCACCATCCTGTGGTCTTTTAACTTGCTGCAGAAAAATAGGTCAGTACTTATAAAAAAAAAATAATAATCCTTATTTCAGGGTACATTTTATAGAAAATTTTTTTTTCATTTCTTGCTCAGTGGGGTTTTATTGAGTTTTATCAATTTCAACAATGACATGGAGCCCTAAAAATAATATATTATGGAGCTGAAGATGGCAACATTTACAATTTAGCTTTATTGGAATTTTACTATATTTTGATAGATGACAGCTTTAATGATTCTGTGCATGGTTTATAGCAGAAAACAGAGTAAGGCACCAACATAATTTTCTGCTTTTTTCAACGATCTGTATCCAAAGAATTCAGGAAACAAGCAAGTTTACTTCATAATCACGCCAAATTTATTTTCTGGGTGAACTCGGGAATGTTAAAGCTCAAGTACACAGAGTGACGTTGCCACGGCAACCGCTACTGCAACCCAAGATGGGAACGTGTTTATGAAAGCGCATCTATATACCCGTACACACATGCCGAGGCACACCGACGCTCCGCGCTCCTGTCAGAAGGCAATCGAGCTATTCACGCGTTCCCGGTCCCGATTCCGCTCCTGGCAAGGCAAGGGGACATTTGCTGAAGCCATTAAGCTGCAGCAACCCCGCGTATGATATATACAATGCCAGGTTTTTTCCATACACAGTGGTCATGAAGCCTTCAAGCCATTACTCCTGTTTCTAGGACCTAAACGGGGAAACCTTAATTTGCCTTAAGATGTAACATTAGAAGATTTAGTGTCGCTATAGCTATAGGCGAAGAGCGGAGTAGTAATATGTTTGGTGTCCTTTGACCTTTTTTTCTCTAAATCTCCACTGAAATAAGCTGTCAAGTTTGAGAAATGTCAGAGTTTGGTCATTTGAGTTTGCCCGGAGGTGCAATTTTGCATGGTGTACAATTCCTGTGAATTTATCACAACATGTTATTTCACACATAGTCAACATGGTGTGACATTCAGCATCCTGAATTCGCCAACGTCCACATGCTGAAATGAGTTTATGATTTCTCTTTAAAAGAAAATCCAAGGTGTGTTAGTTCAGGTCAACAGAGGAATCCTCAGTGGGTTTCTGGGGATAAAAATCAAAGGAAGCATCCCTGCTTTCTGCTCCTCCATCTGCATAACTCCGTCAAGAGTTCCACCACTCTTGACGCAGCCCTTCCGCATCAGCCGGCACCGAGTTCAGTGTGGAAACACCTCAAATTAAAAATTAATTTGTTCCTTTAGTTGAGTATCACTCACTCTGCAAACATGTTTAAGATCTGTGACGAAGTAAATCTACATGTAAAGCTCTATATATCAGCAATACATATGGTTTCTTATACTTCAGTGTCAGCCCCTCTGGAATTAAGTCACAAAAAGCAGCAAGATTCGATGCTGGTTTCAACCAAGTCCTACCCAACTGTGACCACAGCCTCCGGAGAAGTGGCAGAGCTGCTCAGCCTCTGGTTTTATCTTCAGCCCCTCTTTGATGGACTCCCAATCATCACTATGGAAATCCCTTCGCCCTGCTGAGATGTATGAAGATGAGGGTATTACATTAAACAAACTAGAGAAACCCATTATCCTAAAGACTACCTCAATTCTCAATTGTCTGTCTGCTATAGTCCTTTTTGACAAACTTTTATATAGGCAGAATTTGTCACAGACTGCTATTAGGCTGAACTCTGAGCAATTCTTATTAATACTGTTAGTCTGTGCTAATGAAGTTACGGCAATAATTTCATCAGAAGTAAACATAATACTTCTTGACCACGAACTGAGAAACCTTAGAGAGGAGCATGACACATACTTCACAATCTAAAATAAACAGATCAGCTGCTTTAGAGGAAAAACTTCTAATAAACCTTCTTGTTCTTGTAGAGTAGACCAGGATTTGTGCATAGCTGTTAGAGCTTAAGTTGTTCACGCTGTAGTACTTTTTGATTTAGAGACATTAGCAACCCAAGATAAGCAAAGTGTGCATTATGAGAAGAACAAAGAGGACGCATTCAACAAACATATAGCTTAGTATACCGAGTTAAAGTAGGCTATAAACTATATAACTGATGCTTAGAGGTATTTCAGCACTTCTCATCTAAAGCAGGAATGGTGCATGAACAGAAGGACTGATGGTTTGTGCTAATTCAGCTTTATAGCATCAGCTAAATGCATGTTGATGATCTCGTAAGATGCTGGATACCCACGTCCAGGTACATGCTTCTGTACAAGACAGCAAGTGATGTCTGGGAACTTCTCAACAGAGTAATATTCATCAGAAAATGACAATCTGCTGGCACCAAAACCTCTAAATAGCAAACGTCACAGAACAGCCGCTGTGGATGACCAGTCACTGAGCATACTTTGGGAGAAGACTAAGCCTTCCCTTCTCTGCGCACAGCTAGAAAACAAAACAGTATTCCTGACACAGCAAAATACATTACATTTTCTTAAAAAGATGGAACGATACATCAATGACACTAATTCTCTTAATTCTGAAAATTCGCAACGCAAAGGTGACGCAGAACCACGGAAACGTTGGCTGGCAGGGACCTGTGGGATCACCTGCTCCAACCTCCCGCTCAGCGGGACGGCTGCCAAGAACAGATCGAGTCGCCTCGTCCTTAAACTGAACTCATCAAGCATTCAATCAGAGCTAACGGGTTCAATATGAACACAAATGTATGCCATTTCTCTCTCTCTCTCTCTTTTTTTTTTTCCCTGCTGCTGATACATCTGTTTCTTAGTTAAAATAACACCAGTACACAAAACCAAAACAAAAACCTCAACCTGTAATATCACCAGTCTTTAAAAGCCACGCAGACGTTTTTGCCTAAAAACCACAAATAACAAACAAGGAAAGCAAACAAACAAACAAAAAAAAAATTTAAAAAAATAAATAAAAGGAAATGGAAAAAATAATGAAAGTCTTAACACACAGACATAGCAGCCATGGCATGAAAAATTCATTTCCATTAATGAGCCGCGGTAGTCCCCAGGCCAGCGCCCTTTGTATGTGAACCATGTTAATCAGATTGTACGAGCATTTGCCGGAAACTCCTGGGATAGCGAGCAACTCTAACTATATCGCAAGCGTAGCAGGTTAGCAGCTTGCTAAAAACTGCTTGACTTGTAACCCTTGAAGCACACGAACGATGCAGATTGCCCGAATTGCTGATAAATGAAGCATTTCATTTACACGGCTCATATTTGTTGCAGCTTTTGACTCAATTCGCCTGTCTCCAAAATATGTGCAAAATATCCTTCTCCGTGACATCTTTAGGTAAGAAAGTACAGAATAAACAAACAACTAAGGGTTGTGTCAATTCAGATGTAGTCACTTCTTGTACAACGCCTTGCCACCGCTGTCCTACATCTCCGAAAAGCCTTCAATACCTTCAGCTGAGCTGGAGCGAGACGAAAACAAAAGCATTCCCACCAGGACGCATTGTAGAAGCAGGTCTGGAGATGGAGGACGTGTCCATCTCTTGAAAGATCTAACAAGACAGCAGGATCTAGACTTCACGAAGCAAACTTTTCCTTTCTAAGAGGCCCTGTTAAATGATCCCTTCAGCCAGGAGGAGGAGGAAAACAATCAGGATTTAGGCTTTCCTTCAGCTGGCAGTAATACATTTAATTGCTTCCTAACTTGAGCTTTGCTGCATTTTCCCAGTGACAGAAACAGATGGAAATGCTCGCTATTCGAGACAACTTTGTTTTAAAAACACTCGAGAGTTTCAAGGAAATTTCAAAGTTGTTGGATCTGTAAAGCTTTTTATTGACTTTATTCCCAACCTAATTCTATTCTCAATCACCAGTTCTCAAATGGCTGTTTGTACGGAGCTAGGAACCATTAAGAAACCAATGTTCTCAAAAAGCAACCCACAAAATGAAGAGAATTGATAAGCTAATTTCCAAAGAACACAATTTGACAATAATCAGAAAAATATTATCCATAACTGCCTCTGAAAAGGACTCCAAGAAACACTATTAGTGACTCTGAAGTATATAATAAGATACTAAATGACGCAAACTCCTATGTGAGTGTTTTTAACACTGTACCACTATTTTTCATTGGAATATTAATTATAGTCCCATCGCCTGCCTTCCTTTCTGCCACAGCACCTAGGCGTCCCCTTGAAGGAAGAAGAAAAGACTTAATAAAATAAATAAATTTATAACCAATCATCCTTCAGGTGCTGCTTCTCTCTGCAGGCCCCTGGGAAACTGAGAAGATCTCTACAGTGACTGTCAACGTGTCCCCGCCTTTCTTTCCCTTTTGAAATACCACAAAATGAACAAAAAGTACAGCAATGAGGATACAAATCCCCAACTCTATGCATATTTTCCTCAACTTCAAAATCGGAAAACTAATTTTTCCAGTTTCCCCAGAAACTTTCCCCAGAAACATCCTTCAAAACCGAACATCCTCTGCTTTATTTTACATGTTAGTTATTCCTCTTGGAAATAAACAGTTCCTCACTAAAAATGTGCATTTTGATGAAATTTAGTTTTTTAGTGGGAATATTTCTGTCACAAAACAACTTAATCAGCTTTATTTATACATGACCTAATTGCAAGCTCAGAAAAAAAATTTAAAAAAAAAGAAATCAAAAGATGCCCATGAGCTTCTAACAGGAAGAGGATGAGGCCACGCAATTTAAAAAAGCAGAAATGGTTTCTTCATCTCTACTGGTTTGGGGTTTTTTTGGTTTGGTGGGTTTTTGGGGTTTTTTTTTTTGTTTTTTTTTTTTTACAGTGAAATATCTTCCGCTGAGCTTCATAGAGCAAAGTTTTTCATGATTTACAGCAAGGAGAGGCAGGCAAATCAGTCTCTGGTGAAAAGTCACCCAAGCTCATGAAAAATTTAGAGTGACTAAATTTATAATTACGATGAATCAAGAAACAAAATTAGAAAACACTTTGTACATTAGCAGAAATTCAAGACTAAAAATTTGAATGCTTTTTATCCCCAACAGCGAACACACAGAATTCCCTGTATTTTAGGTACACATGCATACCTATAATTTCTGTATGTATTAAAGGCATTTAGAAGCACCGCGAACTATTTTAAGTACATCTCATAGCTCCTGTAATTTATTTATGAACAGGGACATTATTAAAAATAAATGATCTTCAATGGCACTTAAAAGTACTGCTGTTTTGAGACTAAATGTCAGGCAAATGGCACGAAAATGTAAAACTCAGTAAGTCATAAAACACTGCTTTATCACAGAATATTTATACTACCCAGATACCGCCTGAAACAACTAGGTTTATTATAATAACACAAACAAAATCATTACAACTGCATTACATTTCGTTTGTAATCATTACATTACCTAAATACTCCATTTTTCATTCTGTATTAAAAAGTAAAGCTATGGCTCTGCTTCACAGCGGTACAAAGGCTTTAGCTGCAGTGCTACATATATCACACAGGGTATGGTCTGAATATGCCTGATCAAAAACAATCAGTTCCATTACCCATTTTCATAACTTTTCCAAAAGAAACCCCAAATATAACCCTGTCTAAGTCATAGCCAAAGCCACACTAAATGTGAAGACAATAACCTCAAGCTATGTCACATCTCTATGAAAATAAGGTGCAAACTCTCCATAAATCTATTCAGACCTGTAATCCGATTTCAGTTTCCCTTTACTTTTAGATCCTGGAAATAACTAAGCCTACAGTTAAACCAATTAAATATTGTGTGTCGTAACAAAACCATACTGGATTTTTATCTTCCACTGCTAAACTTAGTCCGAAATAATTGCAACGAATACAATTATCTACCACAGTTACCATCTGGGACATGAATCTAAACATTTTAATTATTGCCATTGTAATTTGGGACCCACAAAGACCAGTATTTGGGCTACATATGGAATTGATTTTTACGGATTAATGTCAAAACAGGTGGATGCGACACTTCAAAAGACAGTTGGCTAAATGCCCATAAACTTTCCTACCTAGTGCAGACGGCTACAAAGAGCTGGAGAACTGAATTTTATATCCAGGCTGGTTATTAAGCTGCAGGGCCATCTCAAAAACAACCAAAAAAAAAAAAAAAAATCAGGATAAAAGACATTGACCTCTGTTCTAAAGCACTTTTATCTATCATTGAAGTAGTTAGCACTGAAGTAAAGAGATGACTTTCTCATTAGAGATGTAGATTATCAAAAACTCATAGCAATTTTACTGACTGTATTGGGAACTTTGTTCGTGGGGAAAGGAGAATGCTTTACTTCAGGCTCTTTTATTTGAGTAGATACCTACGAGTACGCACCTCTAGCATTAGGCATCAAAGTTAAAATGTGTTTGTCCCGCATACCGATTGCTCAGTAAAGACCAACGGAGGACTGCAATCTAATTAAATTAATGAGAATCAGAAAAATAAATATATATAGTATGAAATACGGAGAGGATATTAACATGAGAGTTTCAGAAAACAGCACTGAAAAAAGGTACTTAAATGCCTTTGAAGATAATTTGAATCTGTTCCACCAAGGTCAAAATGACTGCAAAGGGAGTAAAAAATTGGAAAAATTACGTAAAGTTGGTAGTGAGCAAAAACTTCTTCCAGCCCTACTGCAACTCGGACCTCACACAGCTGAATAAAACCAGAATGGATTCCCAGTTCATGAACCCCAGACTTCCAGTTTGTGACTAAGGTCTAAGATTATTAACGACTGCACAAGGGTCTATGAAATTCCCAGCCTATATGTGTTTGAGAGGATCATTAATTCTTTTTGACACATTGTGAACTCTTCCTGTGGACTGCTGAGGCTCCTTAACTCTCACCTATATTAAAAGAAAATAGTTTGTATAGTTTGAAGAAACTAAATCCAGCAGAATTGAGCCAGCAACAGTTTTTCATCACACACGACAACTTATATTACTATCTAATAATTATGTGGGCTGGCGTTAGAGCAATACCCCAATAAACCACCATTCACCCAGTATCAGACCTGGAAACCAATGGATGTTTTCAAAGATCTTCATGACCTGTTATCTCCAAACATATTATCAAATAACCCCTGCCCTTACCGAGCCTGGAGAGGATGCTCTTCTATTACCTGATACCTTCCTGGAGGTATTTAAGAAACGTGTAGACATGGCTCTTCAGGGCAGGCTCTAGTGCCCAAGATTATTGGTTTGTGGGTGGGTGTGACGTGGTGGGGTGTTGTGTTTTTTGTTTTGTTGTAGGTTTGGTTTGTTTTGGTTTGGTTTTGGTTTTTTTTAAGGTTGGACTCAATGATCTCAGAGGTCCCTTCCAACTATGGTGATTCTGTGATTATTTTACTGGAGCCAGATTTTACTGTCCCTCTTCCATGCAGGTTTCACATCTGTAGTTTCTTCTCCGATCTGAAATTATACACTGCTTTTTGTTGGATAACGTGCTCAAACTGTAAGCCTCTGGATGTTCTAATTGTTTTGAAAGAGATACCATAACGTTTGATAACAACCACATCCCGAAGCTTTAAGCATTGAAATCTAAATTCCACTTTTTGGCAGGCCTGCTGTGAGCGTCCAGATCTACTTCTTCAATTTGAGGGTTTACCTACAACACACTGTAGTGCAAGGCCTGAGTTGAAATACTTATTACTTAAAAGATAATGCTACAACTATTTAGCTAAATAAAATAGCGTATGACCTTACTAAGAAAATACACAATGTTTATCTACAGACATGATCTCGAGTAGGTCTNGAAACAGTAAGGAACAAGAAGTTCTATACCATCTCTTATTCCTAAAGCAATAGTTAAGATATATATATATATATATATATAAAAAAAAAAAAGGCAACAAAGTAGAAGTTGTCTAAGACAAGAAAATAACTATAAAACACTGAAAAATGAGATTTCTCACTAGTTTTGCAGGTACAAAGGGGTCAGAGAGACGTATGCACAACATCTGCTCCCGCTTCAGCATGGAACATGGATAGCGCTGAAGTGTGAAAGCAAGGAAGAAATGTTACTCTTATTAATTCTTCATCTAATGCAGAAGCAGAGAATCGCATGGACATAGAGAAGCGTGATACAGACGTGATACCAGAGGTAAACCAGGAACTGAGCAATTTCAATAAATAAAAATTGTGTTGGTCTACTTAATGTACCGCATACGCCAATAAAAGCTGAAGGAGAAAAAAAGGATCTCTCTTGAATGCTGTTATAGCAACTGCACTGATTTAGAAAAGGAACCACTACCTCCAAAGAAGTGGAAGATGCTGACATAAATACTAAAGGTTTAAATACTAAAGTACCTAAGGTCTGACTGGCAGTCTGCTACCTCACTGGGAGTCATCTTAACCCAAAGGGTTTGGAATTACAACAGAGATGTATCACCCTTTGCATTCTGTACAGACACCGAAGCACAAACATGTAAGGAGATAAATGCAAATGAATTGGAATAATTGGGAGTCAGCACAGAACTCAGACAGTACGTTCCAGCAGTCTCTGCTGGCTTTATGGTATGTCTTTTACTGAGACATGAAGATACAGGCAAAAAAAGGGGGCTTGGGTAGGCTAGAATTAATGCTTGTGAAATGTTTATTCTACAGTAACACGAGCATACACATAATATTTCGATTTTGTCATGCAACAGTGTATTTTTTTTCTTTATGTAAAGGTCAAATAGCTTGAAGGGTCACTATATCTGAGTCACAAAACAAAAGTACCATTTTTTACATATATATATAGATACATATAGACATAAATATAAAAGAAACATTATCAAAAATCACTAGTTGAATCTGCTGGGTTATTTTAATTCTGACTACAAATGCCATAATTGGATGCCTAATTTGAAGGAAAAACCCCAGTCTTATGATTTAAGCAGCTCATAGTGCAAACTTTCATTGTATTATTTTTTTATTAGTTCCATTTCTCAGCAAACTCCGATACAGCAATGGATTATGGAAGTTGGGTTCTGGATTTTATGATACCATAAAGTAACATATGAAACATTTACTACTTAATGTTAGATTTCATAAAGAAGATAACCTCTCTCCAAATTGTACACCCAATCGGTACCAACTTGGGATTGGCTCCTCCGTTTGAATGCTCGGAAGAAAAGCAGCAGCACAGCTGATCGGAGTGTCACCTTGTCTTTATAATACACTTTTCCCCCCCCCCCTAGTTTTTATTGGGTACATAAATGGCACAAAAGAAGCGAGGTGAAGCATTCACAACTGTTTCCTTCCATTTTATTTTTTGATTCTCACAATTTATTCCACTCTAAGTTAACAAAATAGAACCGAAACGTGACAAAAGGTCACTTTGATGCAGAAGCATCAAAGCCCTCGGCGTTAATCCAAGCAGGTTTATGACTTGTAGCTTGAAATGCTAGATAAACTGAGAAAGATATATTAAAATAAACCTCATAATGAAAACAATATATAAATTCCATATAATTCTATGCCGTGCTTGGAACTTGAAAAGGAAGTGCAAATCAAATCTTAATAAATATGACATACTAGTTCAGAGTGTAATGATGCATCTACCACGTAAGAAAATTAAGGCTTTTTTTTTTTTTNTTTACTGGAGCCAGATTTTACTGTCCCTCTTCCATGCAGGTTTCACATCTGTAGTTTCTTCTCCGATCTGAAATTATACACTGCTTTTTCTTGGATAACGTGCTCAAACTGTAAGCCTCTGGATGTTCTAATTGTTTTGAAAGAGATACCATAACGTTTGATAACAAACACATCCCGAAGCTTTAAGCATTGAAATCTAAATTCCACTTTTTGGCAGGCCTGCTGTGAGCGTCCAGATCTACTTCTTCAATTTGAGGGTTTACCTACAACACACTGTAGTGCAAGGCCTGAGTTGAAATACTTATTACTTAAAAGATAATGCTACAACTATTTAGCTAAATAAAATAGCGTATGACCTTACTAAGAAAATACACAATGTTTATCTACAGACATGATCTCGAGTAGGTCTTCATCCCAGAAGGAGTATTTTACTATTTCAACTATAAACACCCCCCCTCCATGTTATAAACTAAATAATTAGATTTAGAGAAAATTGGCTTAATTATATCCAAAGCTGACTGCTTGGAGGGTGTGAGTTGCTCAGTCCATCTGCTGAGTACGTTCAGTGCTTTTCTGGCACTTCCTTGAAGTCATGAAGTGTGTACACACACACACACACACACAGAGGTTAGAAACGTTTCAAAACCATGTCAGCAGATGGTGATACAGCAGGTAATAATTTAATTACNGTTTAACGAACCTTTAACTTGCCTTTCAGTCTGCCTACAATAGAATGTTGTGAAAACACACAAGTCTGAAGTCAGAGTCTAAACAGAATCCTCTGAGCGTCCTACTGCATCCATGCTGTTGTTGTTTAGCATTTTTTAGGTGTTTTTGATTTTTCAGGAATGGCTGATATTTTGTGCATAAATTATTCAATTTACTTCAGTATACACAAATATATATATACACGCAACTATGTATGTGCACGCATTTTCTATAGCCACATACAGAATAAATGCAAATTATTACCTGATATTTACTTACAAAACTACCCTACTGCTGAACTACTTTTCTGGCAACAAATACTGTATTTGAACATAAAAGTGACAGTAATAACTGTCAGGTTTAAATATTTAGTGCTAGAGTATTAGGCTTCTGGCTATTAAAATGACCCTAAAGAGCCTTAAAGCTGCTGTCGCTGGGCAGCTGAGGAAGGGGATGAGGGAAGCACTTGCCAGCACTAAGTCAGCAGAGAAACAACCTGCTTCTGCCCTCCAGAAAAATACCTGAAGTACAAGAACCCACATAAAGGAGATTTTCGGGCACAAACTGGAACACAGGAAATTCCATCTCAACAGGAGGAAAAACTTCTTTCCTGTGAGGGTGGCAGAGCCCTGGAAGAGGCTGCCTAGAGAGGCGGTGGAGTCTCCTTCTCTGGAGACATTCAAACCCTGCCTGGACACGTTCCTGTGCAACCTAAGTAGGTGACCCTACTCAGGTAGGGGGATGGACTAGATGATCTCCAGAGGTCCCTTCCAACCCCTGCCATCTTGTGATTCTGTATTTATATGAATATGAAGACAGATGTGACAAATGCAGGCATCTACCAGGACACCTCAGGCAGCAGTTTGAACTAGAACAGCAGCAAGAGCTCACGGCATCCTCGCTCCCTTGGCTGTAGCCACAGCCCCAAGGCCACCTCACTCCAGGCTGGAGGCCAAAATGAATTAGCTTGTCTCAGAAAGGGAGCGGAGAGTAAACCAAGAGCCAGCTCATCTTCGATGGTGACAGATCTAATACAAATGAAAGTGCTGGTGTTTCGGCTGCTGGTTTCCAATGGATTTCACCACCCAACAGTGATTTCACACGAGTGAATAGTGGTAACCACAAATGAGAAAGTCCAGAAGTACAACCCCATCAGAGAATGAGACGGTAATGAAGTGGTGATGCTGCCCCTAAACAGAGAAAATAAAAACCAAAAAGCAACTAACTCCTATTACCCCAAAGCGTAAAGCTTTTCTCTAACGCTCCATACACTGTTGCTAGATGAGAAATGCTATTATTCAGCCTTCCAGCTTCCTCTCTCTCCCTCCCCAGCTGCCATAATCCAACGAGCCGTTACCCTGATGAGCGAGAGATCTGACATACGCTGGCTGAGCCCATCACTGCAGCGTCAGTCCCTCCACGGGAAGGAACGATGGCAGTGACCGGCAAGTCAACCCAGTAGACTACGCATGGGAGCATCTCATTCCCACTCCAGGGCTATTATACACCGAGCAAACATCAAAAGTGAACACCAGTTGCATAAATGATGTAGCAAATTCTAGCACAGCCCTCAGATTTTACAGACGCCCAATGAAAAAGCACTGTCAAGGCTTTGAAGACCATTTTGATAGAGCACTCTGGAGCCATGACTTTATTTCTCATGGTAAAATAATGAAAGGTGCCCTGATTACAATGGGAGCATAGGAAGAGGCCAGAATGTTTGTGTAGGACAGGTAATATCTGATGCATCTCGAAAGAAAATACCAACATTTGAGCGAAGAAAAAAAATTGTGAAAAGACAAAAATACTAAACAAGTTTCTTGAGCAAAACAAAACATAATTTCATCTATTTTTTGTTCTTTCTCCTTTTTTTTTTTTTCAAGCTCCCTTCAATGCTAAAGACCTCTACAAAGCATAATGGGCCAGACCCACCCCATGCTGAGACTGGCCTCAGCTCAGCCAAAATGTGCCCGAGAAGAGCCCGGCTCAGGGTTTGACACCAAGGGCTATTACGAGCCCAACCTCTAATTGGATTTTAAATGATGCCAGGTTGATCAATGCGTCCCTTCTGATTTACAATATACTTTTTTTGGCCCAGTGAAGAGAATTTAAACACGCAGAAGAGCATAATGTGTCAACCAGGAGATTAGCTTTACAATCTATACGTTGAAGTGAATAAATTGCGCATTCATTAAGAGAAGTAGGCCATACGCCGAAAAAGTCATTGGATTTGCTTCACTGGTGAACTAGAGCAACAATATACGATTAGAAAGCCTCAGCAGTTCAAAAGTCTTTAAAGGCAGGTCCGATGGTTATACAATTAATTTTTAATGACATTGTTGCCATCTGGGAGTTTCACTTGAAGTGCCAGATAGGTTCCCTGAGCTAAAGTATTAGCTTAAACAAACTCGACGCATCTACAATGTGTCTGGTGTCCGTTTAAAATATTATTAAAAAGGTTTATGAGAATAAGCTGTCATTATTTGTGCTTTTTAAGGTCATGCGATACATCCACAGTCTGGAAACGTTTGCAGCTATGAGATTTGTACTGGAGATGGTGGAAAGCCTGAAAATTTGCCATTAGCAATAATCATATAAAAACATCAGGAAAAATAAAGGTTTTTATTCCAGTTGGGTTATATAATGTACCCTCCTTTGGAAAAAAAAAATATAAATAATCAAGGCTTCTGATTTCAGAAATCAAAAGCAATAAGCATAAAAAAATCATATCAAAAGTAACCCCAGTAAGAGTAACCTCTTTGTAAAGTTTCAGTTTTAAATTTAAGGGGACTTAAAAAGTAAATGTCTTTCTCTCCGAATTTTTACTGAATAGTAAGATTTTTTTTTTCTTCTAAGCCACAGAAGACTCAAAGAGATCCTGTGTTTAACTGCAGGCAACTTCCAAATTTTAAGCACAAACAAAATAAAATGTTATACTTGATTTTGTTTCTTTTTTGCCTTCTTTGTCTCAAAAATGTTAATATATGTTAAGCTTTTCAAATATCAGCACAAATTTTTACTCAGTTAACTAAGTACAGTGACAATGCTGAGATGTAATAAACGGATTCTGTGATAAGTCAGAATAGTATTTAAATACATACTTTAAAATATCTGTATTTAAAATTTACGGCCTTTGTAAAATTACAACATAAAAGAATTACTGTAACATTGCTTCATAAAAGCATGGGGTTTTAAACAGGCAGCTTCTATTCTGAAAAGGCTTTTCTCTCCAGTGAAATGTGAACATTTCTTCAATTTCTTAAAAGAAAAAAAAGTACAAGTGAAGGTACTGAGCTGTATTTTGCTATTGTATTTCTACTCCATTTGGACTTATATCACAACAGTGAGGTTGAAAAAAGTAATTAAGCATAATTCTGGTTCCAATTCCCAGTAGCAGAATCTTTCTCTAGGACCATGAACCTCACGACATGAAAGGAAAAAGAGCAATTGCTAAAAAACGGCACTTTTATTGGGTTAAGAACCCAGCAGGATAGAAAGCTTTCAGCTAAATCTTTTCTTGGTTTAAAAAAAAAAACAACAAAACACAACAACAACCAAACAACAAACAAACTTCATTTCTAAAACCGAAATATATTTACGGAAGCAGAGAAGCCTGTTTTCCTGACCCAAAGCATATTGTATGACTCTCATTTAGTGGAGCAGCTCCAAGAGAGGAGATTGGGCAAGAGCCCAAGCTGAACCTCTGACTCAGTGAGTACTTAATGAGGACTGGCTGATTGAGAACAAAAGTGTTGAAGCTGGGGCATCTCCTCAAAAAAAATAAAATGTTGGAAAATTAATGTAAAAAAAATACCAGGAGACAGTATTGTTAAGCAGTCAAATTAAATAGGATGACCAT
The DNA here is from genome assembly GCA_013399435.1 of Arenaria interpres. Classification (NCBI taxonomy): domain Eukaryota; kingdom Metazoa; phylum Chordata; class Aves; order Charadriiformes; family Scolopacidae; genus Arenaria; species Arenaria interpres. The sequence goes on from VXAK01009144.1 coordinate 169,512, forward strand.
GAGCCAGCAATGTGCCCTTGTGGCCAAGAAGGCCAATGGCATCCTGGGGTGCATCAGGAAGAGTGTGACCAGCAGATCAAAGGAGGTCATCCTGCCCCTCTGCTCTGCCCTGGGGAGGCCCCATCTGGAGCACTGGGACCAGTTCTGGGCTCCCCAGTTCAAGAAGGACAGGGAACTGCTGGAGAGGGGACCGCAGAGGGCTACAAAGACGATGAGGGGCCTAGAACATCTCTGTTACAAAACAACACTGAGGGACTTGGGTCTTTTTAGTCTGGAGAAGAGAAGACTGAGGGGGGATCTGATCAACACCTGTAAATACTTAAAGGGTGGGTGTCAAGAGGATGGGGCCAGTCTTTTCTCAGTGGTGCCCAGGGACAGGACAAGAGGTAACGGGCACAAACTTGAACGTAAGAAGTTCCACCTAAACATGAGGAGGAAATTCTTTCCTGTGAGGGTGGCAGAGCCCTGGAAGAGGCTGCCCAGAGAGGGGGTGGAGGCTCCTTCTCTGGAGACATTCAAACCCCGCCTGGACACGTTCCTGTGCAACCTGCTCTGGCAGGGGGGTTAGACTAGACGATCTCCAGAGGTCCCTTCCAACCCCATAGCTTTCTGTGATTCTGTAAATCAGTATGACCCACCCCTGGTCTTACATTCTCCTTTTAAATAATTATTGCTCCAGCAATAACGCTCCAGAAAGCTCCGGCTTTCTCCTCCTGCAACAGACAGCCTTGCACAAAGCTCACAGGGCAACTTTCGTCCATTTTTTTTTTTCCTCAAAAAAGGCCACTGGAAAGCAGTTGATACCCATTATGATCTCAGTTTCTTTCCCTTATAAAATATGCACATGCCTACTAAATTTACATTTTGGAACATATGTGCATTTTACAGTCAGCAAACAGAAGTTTTTCATGGACAAAATGACACCCATGCCATTTAAAGAGAAAAACATCTTACACAGCTGAAGGGAAATAACAGGAATACTTCAATTTTGTGTTATTTCTACTTCATCAGAAAGCATTAAGAATTAAAGTAGAGGCTGACAATACCACAGACAGAACAAAGGACTGAAAGATGATTATTCTAAAGGTCACATTATCTTAACAAAGTGCCACTTTCTGACAGTGTGACACTGATATAGAAGTAATACACTCCGTTCAGCAGAAAGCGCTCTCTGAGATCCATGCCCTCTGCACTCTAAACAAAGAAATTAGTGATTTTCTTCAAAGGTCACCCGGCGAGTGTGTTATTTGAAATGAGGCATTCGCCAGTGGCAGTAGGTATCTCAGAAACATCCGATCCGAACCCTGAAGCGAGTATTAACAAATGCCACCAAAACTGAAACGACCTCTCCCCAGCCCAGCACATTTTTGTGCCATGGGACAAATTCTCTATCTCTTGCAGGCGGCAGGTTATGGCATTTCGGTTACAAACCCGGAATCCAGCATTCTTTCCGGAATGTTTTGCTGATGAAATGCCCTCTCTCCTTTTAGCATCCATGAAAAGTAACAGCGTCCCCTTTCCAGTGCTACTTACGTTATATGCATTGGAAAAAAAAGGACATAAGGGTAAAAATGAAGCATCAGCTCCATCCCTGCCCAGCTCCGAATGTGAAATCCTGTACGTCAGCCTAAAGGTAGGCTTCTCACGCACGACACACTCGATGCTGGCTCATGGGAACTGTTCCGTAACTACAGCCCAGGACAGACTATTACTTAATGTGCCACTGAGCTGATGCGACTCGGATAATAACACAAGGGAAATGTAACACTGCCCGAAACACACTGTTCTTCCCTCAAGAGTCCCTTTTCAAAGCCTCACGGCAAAGTAGCTGGTCTGCCAGCAAGAAGTGGACCTAGATTTAAAGGTTATTAAAATGGCAAGAACCAAGAAAACAACAAAGATCAGCTCTGCAAAGCTTAATATTCAAATAAATAAATAAATAAATGTGCTGACATTTCTATATAAGATGTGAAACTCTAATATGGAGATAAAAAGGTGAATAGAAATGCATTCAAAGATGCGTTTCTCATGAATAAGATGTGTCTTCAGCAGCCATTCCCTATTCTGACCTTATCAAGCTTTTCAGCTTCTCCGGATCCGTTGGAGCTGTTTAACACCAAACGAAGCAGCCAACTGGAGAACTGTGAAAGTAGAGCATCTCGAGGGAACTCGAATACTAATTCGCCAGGAAACCTTATTTTCATGAAAACAGTTAATTAAAACAACACTCCCTTGAATATCTCCTCCAAGTTGATTGGGATATTTCTATCTGCATTTTAACTAAGATCTTTGGGAAAAAGAATCTCAACGGTTAGTTATTCAGAAATATTATTTTGGGGAAATGGTATTAATCACATCTCTACACAAAAAACTAATGTTGCCCTAAGGTTGTGTTTGTACAACACAAACCACGATTTTCTTGCTGTTCAGTCTTAGAGCAAACTTTTACTGGGCTACATCGATCCTCCCACTGCTAAACCATGAAAATCAGTGGAGGGGGAGGAAATACATAATTCTGACAGGGCAAGACTCACATGTGAGATCTATTCAAGACAGAAGTGGGCTGAGCCAGATGTTGCGTGGAAGAGTGCTGGGACTGATGGAGGAACTGATCTCCCTCCCTCTGTCCGCTTCTCTCTTGATCTAAGCACAAGCCCACAAAGTTCAGCGATTTCTGGGGAGCCTCAGTTCCTGAGACGATTCAAACCCAAACCTATCTCTTAGAATAACGATGTACAATACACTAGTATTGCAACCTCCAACTTCCATCTGCCTCCTATTCCTTCGTGCTCACAGAATCACTCAATCACAGAATGATATGGGGTTGGAAGGGACCTCTGAAGATCATCATCTGGTCCACCCCCCCTGCCAAAGCAGGTCCACCCAGAGCAGGTTGCACAGGAATGTGTCCAGGCGGGGTTTGAATGTCTCCAGAGAAGGAGACTCCACCACCTCTCTGGGCAGCCTCTTCCAGGGCTCTGCCACCCTCACAGGAAAGAAGTTCCTCCTCACGTTCAGATGGAACTTCTTATGTTCAAGTTTGTGCCCGTTTCCTCTTGTCCTGCTCACTCCCCTTGCACCCCCCTGTTAAAAGTCATTCAGCTTTGTGCAAAGTACATAAGTATTTTTGGGGGGGAAAAACCAAGAAATAAGGATTTCCCTGCGAGGGATGAGCTCCTGCTTCAAGGGCTACATCAATATTTTTTATTGAGTTGTCACTGGATAAAATTACTGACTGAAGTACTTAAATGCTACTTGAGGTATCAGCAAACACCAAACTCTACACCTTTTGTCAAGGTAGACAACTTTGAGAAGCTAAAATTAAAGCATTTTTTAATATATTCTGACTATTTATCTCATAAGTATCAGCTGCTTCTTCTCCAAAACTAAGTTAGTAACTCCTACCTATCATTAAAATAAGGAGAAGAAATTGATTAGCAGTTGTAAAGTACATTAATTTGAGATAATCAAATAGAATAGCACAGGCAAATCCAAAAAGCATGTAGACCTCACAGATGAGATGCTGATAAAATAAAAGTATTCCTCTGTAATAAGTACCACTAATATTGTTTTTCGCCAAATCAAGAGGGTATTATTTTTTTCTGAAAAACTTTTACACCTTATTACTGCAATCACTTTTTTAATTTCATGCTTCCCTAACTTTATTACTGTTAATTTTACTCACTTAATTCTGGCTATTTTCTACCATTTACCGGGAAAATAGACAGAACTTCATCGCTTTCTGACAAATAAAAGCTAAATGGCTTTGTGGAAAAGGACATCTATCTGTACAGTATGCTTCTTCCCATCGTTGGAAGCCCTTGGACATCTTCTTTACCTGTTTAACTAACTCCCATTAAAAATCTCGTGGCCTCAGAGCAGAGGCCGAGGCAGAAGGAAAGCAGCAGAGCGTGACCCGAGGCACCTTAACGGCAGTGCCCAAGGGACAGTCCCAGCCACTCCAGGGAGAGTTTCCATCACATCTGGAGTATCTTGAGGTTGTATATTCTCTGGCTCAAGTCTTCTGTCACTGCTGATTGAAACCCAAGCAATAACTACTTTCATATGAGCCACAGTTGATCAACGTCTTCCGCTTCATTATCTTTATTGAGAAAATTATTCTTGCCCTCCAATAACAGCAAAAAACTTGGAATTATTCAAATATTGATGCAATTTTGCAGTCAACTAGTTATTTTTTATGTACGCTCAGTACATGTGAATTCTGTTGTGTTTGGGTTTAAGTTCTGTGCTTTCCTTTCCCAAGCGAGCCAAATGCTTTAAGATGTATATTAAAATCTACAACTCCATTCTTAAAGGCATTATATTTAAGAAGAATTGATGTATCACACTACTACTTTTTTAGACAGCCAGGTTACCACTAAACAACAAAGCTGGAGTTGTGCTTTAGAACAAAAACACGGAAAAAATCCACATCAGCCAAATACATCGCACTCCTAAGTGAAATGTTAGATAAAATTCTCAATACCCTTTCCCTTAATATTTGCAAAGTGAGGGTACAGAAGAGTTGTAAATCAGTACAAATTCAATAGCCTAACGTAGACAGTTTTCTCATATGCTTTATGCCTAATGGTGAGCTATACAATGAAAGCCTAATGTCTATAACTGAAAAGATATTTATACTCATAATGCAAAAGAACTGGAGAATGAGTCTTTAGTATATTGTAGCTTTCAGTCATCTTGGCTTTAACTCCTGAACTAGCGCTGGATCATTAGAAGAAAACAGCTGTATTTCCCTCTTTCATTCCATATTAGCACGACAGTGGAAATAACACACTAAGGAACTTGAGATATGTTACCACACTGTGAATCCTTACAGGTGGATTGTGGTTTATATGTTAATCTTTTCAATATTTGCAACTCTATTTGATAGCGCCTTCCAAGCTTAGCCAGTAAAAGCATTTCTCTAAAACAGCCAAACTCACTGTTCAATATTATCTCCCATTGATTCCCAGCTCTAATTATGAATGATACTCCCCACAAGCAAGACAGATTAGAAGTATTTCAAATTAAATGGGTGTAATGAGACATCTTTCCAGTTTCATTTGTTCTTATATAAGGAAATGAAAGTTAAATGCCATAACCACAGCTCTCTGAGGTTCACCCGCCAGGTTACGCTCGGTGCATTTGTTGTATCCTTAGAAATAAACACATTAAAAAAAAAGTCAACTGTTAAGAAAACTAAAGCAGAATATTTTAAGGTTTGTTTCCTTGAAACAGACAATTCCCTAGAAGCCAGATGACTTTGGGAAGCTTTTGTTTTGGCTTGAAGACGCACCTTTGTGATAGCACCCTGGCTCAGTAATGCCATCCACTGGAATTGATTATTTAGACTTAGTGCTGCTTTGAGTTCTTACAATATTCCAAAAAGAAGCTCAGCCATGTGAGTCAGCATATTAGCATGAATCTCTTTGGAGCAACGCAGCTGAATTTTTCAAAACCCTTTAAAATAAACGTTTCACCGAGTGGAAAAGTAAAACCAGTTGTGTTCAGCTTGTCTTCACATGGACGCATCGAGCTTTTCAGCTCTTTTCCTCCTCCCTTTCTTATTAAAAACTCATTCTGCTTTCAGTAACGCACCACAAGGACTTCATGGACTAAACCACCGTGGTCCCAAAAAACATGAGCAATTAAAGAAATTGAGTCTCCAACGGCTCCACCTCCCAGCAAGCCACCACCACAGCCCTCACTGGTCCCCCCGCCTTCCATTTCTCCATCCTACGGGGTCATTTCACCATTCAACATTATTACATGATTCAACTGCCAGAAGAAAAGTCAGGTTTCAAACATTCTCAACCCCCTCCTCCTGCCCTGTTTTCGTATCAAGTAAATACATGCATCCTCTCAGAAATGGAGCCCCCAAGTAGAGCTGGCCAGTTGATGACAGTATTTTAATTCATGGAAATGAAAGAAATGGATGCACAGACGGCATTACCTAAACCTACTAACTGTGACAGAACGTGAAGGACCCTGGGTCCCCAAAGGCACACCACTGCATCAGAGACAAGCAGAGCAACAAACATCTTATTAAACAACAAGTGCAGAAAAGCAAAAGGCAGAAGCCTCCAGGGCCATGTTAATTATCTCAGGGTCGAAGTCGCTCCAAAGGCTGCCTCGCAGACTCGGAGGCAGTCAGATGGCAGTGCCAATGCTCTGAAGTCCCCAAGGTCCTGCAGTTATAGCACTGTCATATTTCAAATGACAGGTAATACTTACGAACACGCCAACACTAACCTCCTCAATTATAGTCAATGTCAAGGTTTTCCTGCTGAAGGAACTGCTAATTTTCAACATACACACTTGCTGACAAAAGGTACTTCATCAAAGAAGGGAGTTTAGGGTATGTGCTGCAAGACACTGAAGATCCCTTTTGACACTCCCAGTGGGAATAACATTCTTCACGCAAGCTCTCGAATGATGAAATAAATATTGCCCTTACTCAAGCATAGAAAAAAAAAATAATAAATCACAATATACTCTATTTGCTTTGCTGACAGGCAGTGCCTTCGCTCGGAAATCTCCCTCCACTACTAACTGCGTCGGGGGCGAGCAAATACTCTCCTGGTTTTTATTTGAACTTCCTCTGAAGAAAAGAAAAAGGCCCGAGCGGACACGGGCTCTTGCCGTGCCTCAGGTGCTCCAGGAAGCAAGACTAAAAAGCCAAAATGCTTTCCACCAGCCCCCAAGAGTAGCCGTGCGTGCCGCGGAGCAATTCAAGTGCAATTACCAAGAAAAAAGTAAGCACTGGGTTTAAAAAGAAAGACATTTAAACACCCAAACATGATTCCTCATTTCTTCTCATATTCGCTCTTTGCCAAATTTAACTGAAAATACAATTAAATGAACTTGATTGGGCAGTTAGTACAGAAAAGAGATTAGGTGGCACAGATATGGCTACGGGTGACGGACCATGGTCTCATTAGAGCTTTCTACCCGTTCATGCGGCTTCTCCCAGTTGTAGTTGTTAATATGAACTGGAGACAGATTCTGCTGTGAGTTGCACCAATTTAAATCCAGAGCAACTCTTCTCTGGCCTCCAATTTGCATTAATGGTCAGAGGTGGCACACTGAGGTGAAGCACGACGAAGGCGGACACCACACTCGGAAGGAGAAGGAGAATCACACCAGCAGAGAGGGTCTGAATTTAAAGGGACACAGCACAGTGTAAAAGGATGCTTGTTTGAACCATAAAAAATCCTGCTAAAATTAAAAATAATGTTTAAAAACTTTTTTTAGAAGTCTTGCAGTTATTTGTAATACTCATTTTTTTTTTAGTTGTGTACACACAGTTTCAATGTTTCCTTATTATTATTTTTGCTAACATTTACAGTGCAGTAACACAAGCATCCAAAAATGCCATTTTCCCATAGAACACGCCTGGGTAGCGTTTGACATTTTAGCGGTTATTTGTTCAAATGCTCATATTAAAAGATATTAGATCTCCCCAAGTCTCCCTTCAGAAAATGAGGCCAATTTTGATTTTTAATAGGTGAGCAGGAGCATCAGCAACCCCATTTGTACTTGATGTAAATAACAATTGTGGCTGTACTATGTAAATGCTACAGGCTGAGCTCACCCTCTCGTGTTCGTACAGCGGTTCCTGCACAGCTTGGGGAGGAAAGCTATTATTTTCCTGCATCTCATGATCCAAGAAGTCCTTTATAATGATGCCTGTATCACCCACGTTAACAGCGAACCAGCAACCAGAACATGCTGAGGTACTAAAATCACAAAAGAGCTCATGACTCCTCCACTCTACTAATTGGGAGTGGAAGGTTTAAAGAGAACGCACCAAAACACGACATTTTTACACCTGCACGTGTCTTTCCAACTCTACACAGATGAGGACGTTTTCCAATTGATCTGACTGATCCTCTTCAAAAGAGCTGCTGGAGTAATAAACCAATATCCACTTTGATGAAAGGGAATATTTCAGCATCAAGGGCAGCAACTTTTGGCAATACATCTACAGATCCAGAACTTGAAATTTTTGCTGACCCACCAGAAGGATTTCATAAAGCACCGTGTTCTTGTCAAAAACTAACCAAACCAACAAAGGAGCAAACAAAAAAAATGATAATCAAACAACAAAACCACCCTCCCTCCTCCAAGCCCAATGTTATCGCTGTCACCAGTCCAAGAAATTCCAGGGTCTGAGATTTCACGAGGAAACTACAGACTCAAACTAATAACATCCAGTGCTCAAATGGACTGAGAGGTCTCAGATTATTTAATGTCTGACACCTCAATCCTTTTCCAACACTTTTTCTTCAGAATATAAAAATTCTGCAAATGCTTTCGATGAACAATGTTAGCTTCTGAAGTCAAAATGTATAAACACGTACTAACAATCTGCTTGGCTTTTCACGGAAGAACAGAACTCTTTAGGCTTCCACCTAAAGAAATACACGACTTTCCTCCCAGCCTCAGCTTATTCTGAAAAAATGTTCCAAGTAACTCACAAAAATCAGTTAGACAAAAAAATTCAGATAAAAAAACCCACATCGATATACCTTTCCCATATGCCATTTTGTTTTTACGATAATACTCTCTTGTGTTGATTTGGCATGAATTGAGAAGACATCTTCTCAACTGATGGAGAGGGTACAGCAGAGGACTACAAAGACAATGAGGGGCCTGGAGCATTTCTCTTACAAAAAAACACTGAGGGAATTGGGTCTTTTCAGGGTGGAGAAGAGCAGATCTGATCAACACCTATAAAGACTTAAAGGGTGGGTGTCAAGAGGACGGGGCCAGTCTTTTTTCAGTGGTGCCCAGGGACAGGACAAGAGGAAATGGGCACAAACTTGAACATAAGAAGTTCCACCTAAACATGAGGAGGAACTTCTTCCCTGTGAGGGTGGCAGAGCCCTGGAACAGGCTGCCCAGAGAGGTGGTGGATTCCCCTCCTCTGGAGACATTCAAACCCACCTGGACACGTTCCTGTGGGACCTGCTCTGGGTGGACCTGCTTTGGCAGGGGGGTTGGACTAGATGATCTCTAGAAGTCCCTTCCAACCCCATGTGATTCTGTGATTCTTGTATAAATTTAGACGTACAAATATTCCAGAGTTGTTCACTTCCTATGTGAAAAAGACAGCTGCGCTCTAAAGATAAAGGAGAGAAAAGTTATTTTCCTTCAGTCTTTTAGCTCGGAATAAGCCAGGGCATGTTCAAGTCAGTAGCTGTGGGTTTTGCTTTTTTTTGGTTTTGCTTTTTTTTCTTTTTTAATATGGAAACTGAGTAGGTAATATCACTCTAACAAGTTCAGAGAAAGTCAAGTTTACTTTGGCTCAAGGGAATTTAAATGAGCATCTTTTCTCACTTAAAATCTAATTTTAAAACATAGCAAAATACCGAGGTCATTAATGGAAGGCCAACATGTCTCATCAACGCTGGCAAAGACACAGGAGTATCATATATTAAAAAAATACATTTTTTGATAGTTTAATATAATCTCCATAACTTTATATTACCAAGCCTATATCATATTACAGATCTGAAGCTGCTACAGACCCACCTCTAGAGACAGACTAAAAGTTGAGTGTACTAAATGTCACAGATTTCCTGGCAGACTTCCTTTGCACCTACAATACCTCAACAAAACACACAGACATACGTTACTCTGACAGGTAATTCTCACACGCCGGCAGACACCCACACCTACTTTTCCCTGTATGCAAAGACATGTTTCAGTTTACAGGTGAAAACTACATATTATTTTTTTTCAGTGTACACTAAAAATATTTCCAATTTTGACCCTAATAATCTAATTTACTTATTTCTCCATTTCTTCAGGAGAATGAGATTCAACGGACCGAATTTATGGAGTTCAAGAGTAAAGTATGGGAAAAATTGGCATTTCTCTCTGTTCCAGCTGCCCAGTCCCCCCGGCTGAAACCACAGCTTGGTTTAGGTACCAGAACAAAACTTAACAACATAAGAGAAGTAGAGACATCATTATCCTTGATTTTTAAAATGCAAAAAGTTCAGCTGTACAAACGGGTGAAATTAAAGCACTGACCTTAAGGGCAAAATCTGAAAAGCAGTTCAGTGTTTTCTGTGTGTTATTGCTGTCCCTGGGGCTTGGTGAGGAGCTACAGAACTGAGTTTAGGGCTCACCAGTCCATAGCCAAACACTAAACCATCTTTTAAATGGCCATATACTATAGAGCTGAGCCAAAATGTCTAGATAGGCAATGCTATATCCCGCAATACAGACAAACCCAGCGCAATTCACAGGTTTTTAGCGTGTAAAGCGAGGATTTTAAGAGCCTGGATAGGGAAGGGTACAGACAGTTGTGCTCACACAAACCAAGCCATCGACACAGTATACATGTGCTAAATCTGCCATTATTTAGTCAGCATTTCTTAGCATTCCACACATAAGGCTTCCCACTTCAAAAACTTGAGAGAATCAAGAACTAGGTTACCATCTAAAGACCTGGCCCAAAGATTTATTAAAAGAGTAACTTTCCTAAGACGCCAAAAAACATTTGTTTGGCTCGCGTTTCCAGAGCCAGCTCTCAAATCAAAATTGCATCCCCAAATGATGTTTCCCCGCCACATGACGTTACTTAGGACTTGTTCGGTTCTTGTACTGGGAATAACCCTAGTGAGGTTATTCCCCTTTCCAAGGGGAAGCCTCGGAAAGATGGATGCATTTTGCTGACGGTGCCATCGAGGGTTGGCAGCCCAAGCTCCCCAGCAGCTCTGCACCACACTGAATCCCTTCAGGGCTATTGGTACGGCAAGTTCAAAGGCAACAGTCTAGAACATGCATGACATGTTTCTGCTGAAGCCAACAGGAGATGTTAAAAGAAAGACCCTGGCAACTGGAATATTCCTCCTTATGTTGAACGTTGTTTTTTTTTCTTTTAAAGGAAGGTGGTTTTCAGATACAGGGAATTATACACAATCATCAGTACTGGCTGAAGGAGAAAGCAAGCTAAAGAATAACGTCCTGAAGCAATTTTTGAAATACTGCTTTTAAAAACTCTTACAGCTTATATCATTTAAAAATCGTTAGACAACCTCACTTTCCTCTCCCTTTTCATACCTTAATAAACACATTAAAAAAAACCACTCCATAAAATCCATTTGTACATCTAGTGTGGGTGGCAATACAGGCGCGATTCTCCTCTCTCATTGTTGTATATCACTTAGAAATCTCAATGGATCCACCCTGCTACCCGTTGCTCCAAAATATATAGGTTGCTCTGACAACCAAAAGCCTGTACTTTGTACTGTCATATATATAATTTTGTCAGCCTAGACAACCTGTTGGCAGCTATTACAAAACAAGACTGCAGAAAGCAAGAATAAAAAAACCACACCACCTCTTTTCCGTGCATACTTTCATTTCTTGAGATAGTCAGGATTTTAAAGTTCATGGGAATATCCGAGACAGCTTTTGTTTCACCTGTGAGAGGCAGAACCATGACTTTCCTTACGTCAATTAGAATATTTGTATTAATCACTATTGCTTTTATATTCTGGTTTATGAAAATAAAAATAGAGATGGTTTAAAACTCTGCTTAACCCTGAAGCTACCTCTGGTTTATTAGCACAAAGCCCTGTTCCAACATGCGCTGCAATTACATCTGTGCTGTAAACGAACAAAATGAATCTTGAACACTCTGACTCCTCAGAAAGCCACAGCCGCCATCCAGAACAGCCCAGCCCTCAATGGAAAACGCAGGAGAGCACACACGTGTTTGTACGATCTACAAAATCGAAGGGAAAAACCTCACGAGAAGGATGAAGAACACAAACGCGTCAAGGAAGACACCAAAGGCTCAGTCCCCACCACGCCTGAAGACCAGCACCAGAAGGCCTTGCCCACTGGAGAAAAACACTGGCATGTATTACGTGGAATTTTCTAAAACTGCCATAAAGAAAAAGTAAAATATCTAAATACTGCAGTTCAGTCAAATCTTAAGTGCTATATAAGGAATGAGCCCGTTCCCTCTCCACCCTCATTACCGGCATTACAGATCGCTACAAACATACTTTTTAGTCTCATTTGAAGCATTCCGTTTCCACAAAAGAAAACAAAACCAAAAACCCATAAGAAACAAATATTTTTTTCCTCCCAGTAATTTTTATATAAATCAAATGACATTTAAAAATATATAAATGTGAAGGGATTTTTATTTTCCTTGACCTAGTCAAGCAAAAACCCCAGTCTCAAAATTCAGCGGTGCGTGGTTCAATACGAACCTGAGATCCTGAGGCCAATAACCTTATTTAATGCCACAGCAATAAAGAGTTAAGCACACACACAAATATTATCTCCTCCCACGTACACTCAGATATGTCCACATGATCTTAGATAATCAAATTTACAACCGGGGCCGCGTTGTTTGGTCATATTTCCAATGACTATAATCATGATTCAATTCGCTTCCTCTGGGCACCGGCAGGTGCACGCTCAATGTCCCGTGACATTTAAAGGACTGGGATCTGCCCAGCCCCTTCTCTCCCCCGTGGATTCTCTGAGCTCTGAAAAACAACACATGTCGCATCTGCAAGACGGTGCATAGAAAAGCCATTCCAAACCGAGCTGTCTCCGGCTGCAGGAACATCCTGCGGAGCAGTGAATCTCCCATATTTCCAGCTCTTCCAAGGCAGTGATTTGGGGCAGCGGATTATGATTTTGGAAGCACAAAACCAGAGTGGTCACCTTTGTAAGGCTGGATATCGCATATGTACTTACATCTATCTGTGTGTATAAACTGTATAAATGTAGATCATACATATAGCTGTGTATATATAAATTTATAAAAAAAATTTACAGAATTTTATATACAGTTCCAAAAATCAGGTAGGCCAAGTTACTGCATCATCAGGCTTCAGCACGCCGGACTCAGCCTATCCAGGACCTATTCGTGGGACTCCCAAGGTTTGTCCAGGGAGAGGTTTTTTCCTGAGAATGCAGTGATTTTATTCTTCAGAGCTTTTACTTGCCTATTACTATCACTAAAGTTCAGCACCACTCAGGTGCTAAAATGTGAAATGACTGTTTTCTCATAAGGTAATGGACTTAAAGATTATTTAGGTGGAAATAGATTCTTTCCTCCACGAATGTGATGGAAATAATCTGCAGGTACTTGCATTCAGAACCACTTATGATCTAAAATTATTTCAGACTGTGGCTTCACTCTAGCATAGTATAAAGATGTAGATTAAAGCTGACTCTGAAATATTTGCAAGCTGTAATACCATTCCAGTACCAAATTTTCTGAAATCAAACCCACTGCAAAAGAGACTGTTACCTGATTATTCCTGTAACTCATAAGCCATGGAAAACTATTGTTGAGGTCTTAGAACCAGAGTTGTATGAAATATTTGCAGCACGACGAAAACAGATGCCCTGCCAGCAAACAGCTCCACCTTTCCGTATTACAAAGCCACAAGGACATTCTCCACATTTAACAGAGTTTTCACTCTGATAAATATGTCTCTTTTCCAGCAAAAAAATATTTAGTCCTTTTCTAGAAAGCCTGGATACAGTGAGTTAAGGATAGTTTAACAACCTCCTTTATATGTTTACTACACAAACAACCACTTTACTGAGTATCTAAATATCTAATAGGCAAAAACCACTTCAAGCATCACAATTATCAGCTTAACTCTTTCACACATTCAATAACATCCCCAACAGTCAATGATAACAATTAACATCAACAATAGTTAATGAAGGCAACCTCAAAAATCCTGTTTAAGACGTTCCACGCAACGTGCCCGTGAGAAGTCACATCCTTTTGCCATTCACAAACTTCGAACAAAGTTCCTTTCAACCACCACAACAGAAACACAGTTTGCATAAATCTTGTGGTCTGGGCTGTGCAAAAGACACAAGTCCCTCCTTGAGGACACCACAGGACAGAAATGGATCAGGCCCAAGTTGGTTTATTTGCACTTACACTTAAGAAATTATCTGGGAAATGCCCCAAACAGGCAAGGAAGGCGGGCAGTGCTATTGCAGTGCTGTGCAGGAAACAGGAGTGAGCGTAGGCTACCACGGAGATGTCCTGAAAATCTGTCTCATCAGCATAGACAGAAACGGTGGAAAATGGGATTCTGAAGAGGACTTCTGTCAGTTTGGATGGGAAATGGTGGGTTTGCTCCGTTTTGATTTTTTTTTTTTTTTTTAAACAAGCAAAGGAAATTTTCAGTAAATTTTCCTTTGTGACAATGGAGTTGATGAAGCATGAGGAGCACATTTTAGGTCCTCCAGAAGAAGGCATGCCTGCAGGGACCGTGCAGCCCCAGAGAAAGGTGACAGACTCCCAAACGGGACCACAGCTCATGGAAAAGATGGCATAAAACACCGGCCAGGGTGGCCAACAAACAACTTGGCCTGAACTGGTGCAGCTCCTGGCAGATCTGCTACCGGGAATCAAGACCTACCTTGCAGGTCAGCAAGTGTCTACGGAGACATCCCCTCCAAGAACCTGGCCAGGGTGGGGTGGGCAGAGAGGAACAAGCATGTTTTAGCCCAAAGGGGCTCCAAACTCGAGGAAAGGCCGTTGTCTGTAGAGGAGAAGAGTTGGTACCCACCTCAAGCCGTCCTTCAAAGCCGCAGGGCTGGCAGTCCTGCTCCCATTCAAATAACCCAAATTGAGACATTTTTCCCCTCTCACTAGTAATATTACGCCTGTTTAACCCGCTGTTTGGCATTTGACAGATAACGTCATTGAGGACGCAGGCACTACAGCTTGTTCTCCCCGGTTTCTAGGAAAAGGCTTGACTGGTGGAGGCTTTGCATTTTTTTTTTTTATTTTATTTTAAATTTATTTTGTTAGTAATTGACTCCTTGCTGTCAACTGGTGCCTGCAGAAGAGTTAGATTTGTAAGAAGAGCAGCAAGACATGTTCAAGCATGTGACAGGCAGAGCGTGCTGACAGGGGCTGGGAGATACAAGTCTTTTATGAACGCCAGAATTATGTTCCAGCAGAGAACTTAAAACTTTTAGATCTTCTAGCAATTTCTCAAAAGGAGTAATGCTTATATAAATGAAAGAGCAGCCCACACAAAAATTAAAGCACCAATTGCCAGCACATTTTACTTCATCCATAAAAGGCACGCAAGGTGGCAGAAAGTTTTGTACTTCTATTTCTCAGGGAAATAAACTCAGCCAGAAAGCAGCTTCCTGACTTCTGAAGACACTTACTGTTCGTGGAGAGCAAACATCAGGCTTTACAGCTTTCGGAGGAAGCTACACGTTTATGTCCCCGGAAGCCACCACAGCGTCAAACAAGTGATCCCGTGGGTTTCCTGGGGGAGTATAAGACGACAACAACAAAAAAATCCACTAACCAGGAGCACTGGATTTTGACAGAGACGGCGCCACTTCCTCCCACTGGTGACGCTGATGGATGTTTTCTGCACCAAAACTGACAGTGACAAAAGTGGCTTTAACGCGAAGGAGCCTTTCCAGTCCCTCTTCCCGCATCTGGGAAGGCTGGTGCCGACTGACAAGCAAGTCAAATATTACGAATGATTGACATCCCTAAAACAACTACGGAGGTGGGGGTGCCTTCAAAGAGCAACCGCTACCGCTGCTGGTAGGGTTGTGTGGTTTTTTTTTAAACGCCTGTCAAAGTGACTGGTTCTTGCTGCACATGGCTGAGAGGACAAGGCTTTCTTCACCCAGTCTTCTTCAGCGCTGCCGCCAGCCCTGCCCTGCCCTGCCATCGCTTCTCAGCCCAAAGAAACCAAAAACAGTCATGCTGGGATCCCTTGAGATAGCGAACGGACTTTTTGGATCACTACATGTACCAGAATTATGGAAAAGAAAAACAAGTTGGCAAAAGAAAAAAAAAAAAATTAAAAAAAAAAAAAATCAATGTGAAACCAGAAGCAGAACAGAGAAACAGCAAATTGCAGAAGAGTCATTATCCTTCTCATGCCCCATTTCCATTTCTGCCTGGTCAACGCACACTTGTCCTCTCCAGTGTCTCTTTTCCATGTTCTCAGCAACACTTGGCTGTGTCTTCTCGGGAAAAACACACAAGCAAGAGATGAGGAAACACCACTTGATACCTTTTACGTTCCTCTCATTTCTGAGTGATGATCCAACATTGAGAAGTTGGACAACAGGACGAGGGGTAACGGTTTTAGACTGGAAGAGGGGAGATTTAGATTAGATATCAGGAAGAAATTCTTGACTGCGAGGGTGGTGAGACACTGGCCCAGGTTGCCCAGAGAAGCTGTGGCTGCCCCATCCCTGGAGGGGTTCAAGGCCAGGCTGGATGGGGCTTTGAGCAACCTGGTCTGGTGGGAGATGTCCCTGCCCATGGCAGGGGGGTTGGAACTCAATGATCTTCAAGGTCCCTTCCAGCTCTAACCACTCTATGATTCCAAGTCATCTGCAGGGCCCTAACGTTGCACAGACAGCACCGTCCCACCGCCAACCTGGCAGTAGGAACTCTGGTTTTCCACGCGTTTCAGTTCAATCTAGAGGTAGAGCTCATTCATTGCACAATGTGGCAAAGTAACTTGAATTTCTTGGGAAAAAGAGCCATCCTAAGGATGTGCATTTTGGGCAAGATTAGCACCTGCTGCAAATAAAAGTCAGATTTATACTTCCCAAGGATCTAGTCCACCAAGGAATAGAATAAATTTAATATTCAACTGAGGAAACAAGAACTTAAATTTAGTACAGATGAGAATCATGACGTAAAACACAGCATCATACAATCTATCATGGTTAGCATGATTTTAATGGATCATTAGAAATGCTTATGGAACCTGTGAGTTTCTGGGCACTACTTCGGGATCAGTAATAAAAAAAATTCGTTCTCTAGTTACCTCCTAAAGCAACTTAGCATACCATATATGATGAAGAATTATGGTCTACTTGAGAAAAGATACTTAACTCCTTACAATGCAGCAATAAAAGATGCCTGATCGGAGATGAAATTTGAAAGCTTTGAATTTGATGGGTTTTGAGAATACCCCCATGTAAAGTATTGTATTTTATACTCCTTTTTTCTTTTCAAAATGATTGGTTTTCCACAGACTTTCTAATATGAGCATGCAAGCAGAAAAATTTCAGTATTTCTTTTCAGTCATGTCAAATTTTAACCATTTATTACAGCGCAGAACCCGGGATAAAAGCACTATATAAATCACATACGTAGTTCTATCTGCATCTTAAGAATTTAAGCATGTCCAGAATGAGAAACCAGGGTGACTGCTCAAAGAAATCTTTCAGGAATCAATGTGCATCCTCTGTGGTTGCTTGTACCCACACACATCCTCCTTGCACAGGAGCCATCCTTCCTACTCTGCTGCTTTAATCTCTCTTCATATTTACTAGGCTCTGAAGAATTTTAATAAATATTCCATGTGGTATCCATAAAGCAAATAAAAATGATTAACCAACAGTCAGCACAAACTCCTCTGAAACGGCAGGCACCCTTCTTTCATGCAGGATCATCAAGTTCAATACCATGATAAAGGTTAAGTTTATTAAGCATTAGAGAGATCTGAGTTCTCATCACTCAACCACTCCTTTTTATCCTGGTTTTTTATATTTTTTTTTTGAGAAAGTGCAGTAAAAGGAGGTGCACAGCTAAATGGTGACCTTTTAAAGTACTGTGTGTTCCTATGGGAGGAAATGCACTGTATTTGATTGTTAGTTTTTATAAGATTAATTAGTCTGGCATGCTAATTGATATTTTTTGGTAGATGAGAGCAATGAAATAATTTGTTTCCCTTTAAAGGAATTATGTAATAAATGTAATCCACAGATCAATAACTCCACTGCTTTATCGCAGCAATGGACTTATTTTTGGAGATACATTTTTAAACATATAATAAACCCATCCATTTGGGTAAGTTCTCTGAAAGCTTTATGTAACACAGGTTTTTTTCAGACAGCAAGTCCTTCGTGGATTTAAATCGCCAAACCAGATACACAATAAAGGTCCCCTACTTCAAAGGACGACAGATGTCATCAATGGAAAGCCCTAGCATTAACGAGCTTGCACATCTCAGTTCAGGATTGTTGCCTGTGCACAATTACTACTGTAATAAAACTTCCACGCAAAAAAAAGTTTGTAGAGCGAGCATTGTTAAATCTGCTCGCGTTGCTTAGTTTTCACTTGTACTCCTATCCATGTACACAGGCAAAATGATCTTTCACAAACCTGACCTTCAGAAATCACACATTGGTATGCAAGTATGGACAGTAAACTGCAAACTCTAATGAAGATACTTAGGCAGTGTCATTAGACACATGATGAAGTTGTCACAGGCTAATATATCACCCACGTCAACTGAGCCATGGTAACCATCCAGTCACCTGGTCTTTGCTCATAAAATGCAAGGTAACGCACATTAGCAAAGCCCTCTTTCATTTCAGCTTAAACCAAGGCAAAGAAGTTTGCATTTGCGCATTTGGGCAAATCACAGAATCTTCTATGTTGGAAGGGATCTTAAAGATCATCATGTCCAACCCTCAACCTCATTTTGACAAAAATAAACACCCACACAACAAACAAAAAGCAACACCATCTTTAAACCATATCTCCCAGCACCACATCAACCCGCCTTTTGAACACCTCCAGGGATGGTGCCTCAACCACCTCCTTGGGCAGCCCATTCCAATGTCTGATCACCCTTTCGGTGAAAAAATTTTTCCTAATATCCAGCCTGAACCTTCCCTGGCGTAACTTGCCACTTAGTGCACCTTTGTTAGCCCACAGGAACTCAACAGATCTTGGTACGTCCACCATGTCCATAACCTGTTAGATACACTGCTGCCACCTCAGGAATTGGTCCACACATACCCGAAAATAAATAAGAGATGAAACGCAAAGGCAGTACCTTCTCCCTCGGGTACCAGAAGTGTCCTGCACAGACCTTGGCCAGTCCTTTGAGAGACAACACAAAGACTTATTTGCCCAGTAGCCAGCTTAGCAGTGGTACGACAGTGCTCGCCACGTCTGTCACAACACTGTCACAATGTTGGACCTCTTCATTTTTAACCATCATGGAAATATTTTGGTGAACACAAACCACCCCAGAACAAGCTCATAACTGAATACAAATAGACGTTAGAAGGATGACATACTGCTGTATTTAGATGATAAAGCTTCTAGCACCCCAGTAGGTGCCATTTTTCTCAGAAATTCTTGTAACGATCACAGGAAGCTCAGCCCAGAGGCACTTAAGCGTGTTGGTGACCATCTTTGGAGTGGCTGCTGAATTGGGAGCGGGGAGTTTAACCAGAAGTGAAAAACCTGCCTACCTTAGTGAATCTGGACTAAATAGAAGCGGTTTCTTGTCCAAAAACCACAAGCTGGGACGGAGACCAACCAACCAGGCCAATGTCCCAATTTTGACAAAAGGAGGAGAAGAGAGAGGCATGTTAACATACAAAGATTTAACT
The DNA here is from genome assembly GCA_013399435.1 of Arenaria interpres. NCBI lineage: Eukaryota > Metazoa > Chordata > Aves > Charadriiformes > Scolopacidae > Arenaria > Arenaria interpres. Next base: position 188,934 of record VXAK01009144.1, read on the forward strand.
GTACATTACCAACATTTATTATTCAGTTTCATGAGCTTTATCAGACACCACACGTCTCTTGGGACTTCTGCTAGAAAAGGCCTCTATAAATTGTGGCTGGACTCCGTTAAGGTTCCTCTAACAAACCCCTTGGCAGAGGTTTGGGAAGGATGGTGTTGAAATCTGTGAGCCAACAATTCCTGCTTTGGTGTTGCAAAACGAAGGAGGAAGTAACATATTTTTAGTTCAGAGACTGAATTAATTAATTTGTTGGTTTTGGCAGCCAGAAACCTTTTTCTATGAATCAGAAATGAAGTCTTTATTAAATGAGAGTGCCCTTCCTGTCAAGTAAGCGCTTGATTCAATCGGCAAGGGTCTTTCTCAAAAAAAAAAGCAAACACACCAACAACAAAAACAAACAACAAAAACCAACCAAAACCCAAAATCAACAAAACGAACCCCCAAAACTTCTCTAAACAGTGTAATGAACACTGAAGTATTTGTACAACACACAAGAGTGTCACCAGAAGAGACAGAGAGTCCCCAGGTGATTCCTTTAGCCGTGGTTTACAGAAACCAGTGGAAGAGAGACCAAGGGGAAAAGCCAACCTGAGTCCAAGCCTAAATGATTTGAATGCCCAGACCAGAATCCTGGCAAGAGAGGAAAATGTACAAGCATGATTTGAGCTTTTTTGCATTTTTTTCAGGAAACAGCTCCATTGTTCTGTCTTTCCCGCTCAAGCCTGTAGACCAGCTGGAGAGACATTATTCTCTTTTTTTGGTGAAATTCTGTTCCAAGCAGGCTTTTGCATGCTGGGAACTCACTTCCTTGGCTTTGGAAAGCTAAATCTAGACTGTTTGGCTGATAGGGAATGGCAGGAAGCAAGTGACGTGACAGGAGAAGGAGATTTCATAAATGAGAAGCACACTTGCATCAGGTGCAAAGGAAAAAAGTATATCGATGACTTTTACACTAGAATTATACTGACATTATTTTACCCTTCTCATAACCACAAATGAGGAGTAAGATTAATTTTACAGCAGCAGATTTTCCCCATGACTTCAACAGAATTAGATTAAATTAATGTTTCAGTTGTGCTTAATCTAAATTTCTGTCTTCTAAACTGTAGGCAAATGGTTTCTAATCACTATTTCTGTACCATCTGATGTTAAGCGTTCATCAATTTCGTTTCCCACCAATATGATTAAACTCTTATTCAGGCAAGAAAACATTGTTAGTAAGCAAATCAATTTCTTTTAAAACTCTCTCATGTACTACCAGTTAATAGCTTCTTCAACCAAAACAGTAAAAACACACTGGTGTCGGGTTTATTTTCTAGCTATAAGCTGTTTCTCCCCTCTAATTTTGTCTGCCCCAGACTAGCAACATACAGGACATAAAGTTGAATTTCCCCCATAAAACCCTTTAAAAAGAAAGAACCATTAGGATCATAAACTGCCCAACAGTGTGATTTTAACTTATTTAATGAAGGACAGAATGAATTCCTATTTTGTAAAATGTATCTTCAATTAATACCAAAACTAATAGACCCTGCACTATTATCAAAAAGTCATAAAACATCTGGGTTTAACAATAATCTGGCCGAAGAGTACTATACATAACAGAAATAAAATTCCTTATTGCCATTCATCATCTTCTATCTTTAAAACGATACTGCACTCACACGTTAATTACAGATATTAGATAAGTAAATTGTATCACGACGCCCTGAAAGGCTGCCCCAGCAACTGCTGGGAGAGCATAAACCATTAAATGGGCGAGATCCTTTCCTCCACCGGCTCTGCCCGGGGCATGATTTCACAACATAGCACTTTGTCAGTCATTTACCTTCAGCTGTACTTGTGAAATCCATCTCCTCGTAAGCACTTAATGCATTACAGCTTGGTTGAAGAGGTGAAAAAGAGTTTTCGGGGTGGGCAGGGGGAATTAAGGGGTTCCTGACACTGCTTTGAGACAAATGAGTAAATAACCCACCAGTGGCACCGCAGAGAGTGAACTCCTCCATTCTGAAATTATGTTGCTGTACGGGTATAATAAACACACTGGAGGACAAAATTGGTCTGTTACATCCATATATCTACTTAATTTAGAGTAAGTGCGCACTGTAAGTATTGGCATTTTAACGAGGCTCAAGCACCGCCACGGGTACTGAGGCACCAGCTCTGTCAGAAGACCACCTTTTAGAAAAAACCAAACCAGTACCAAATTTCAAACCCAGCTCCCGGCCCTAATGCGGTACCACGGCTTTTTGGACACAAACAGCTTTTTGGGACTTTCTCCCCTCCTAGCACAGCCCCACACCAAGCCCAGCTCAGTCTTCTTCCTGAAGCAAGGAAGAAGGGATGTGCTCTCCCTCCTCTCACCATCACTCTTCCGCTGTCAGCGTCCATCTCCTTAGGACACAGCACGGCTTTGGCGTGGCCAGTTCTCAGCTGGTTCCTCATTGTAGGTAGCCAGGGCTATCAAGCCCTCAGCAGGAAGGAGAAAGGACCCCTCTCTCCAGCCAGAACATTCACCAAATGTCCCCTCTGTGCCCCAGGAAGGGCAAGGACGAGGACTTGATGTCACCCTGGGCAAGAGGAGTCACTTCTTCATCTTCCACAAACATTTGCAAAGAAAAAGGCATTTATTCATGAAATGACAACCCACCCTGTCCTGCTTAGCAACAGTTTTCCTTCTCTGTGAAGCATTAATAATGTATTTTTATCTACTTTCAACACCACGCCTATATAAGAAAATGTTTAATTCCTTAGAAAAATAAACTCTCCCTCTAGCAAGGATAACTTCTCTAGCGCACAAGCAGATGCAGGGTTTTGACAGCTGACTGGTCATAAACAATCAAAGGTTTCAACAAAAGACAAAATACTTGTGTGGGCTCCCAGTTCTGCCAAGAAATTCAGTGAGAAGTGAGGAACAGCAAGGGAATAGGATGAAATACCACAGACTTGAAGCAAAAGTCGTCTGCAGGTGATACTGGCCAGGAAAAAAGGAAAAACTAAGAAAACGTTATCACCAGGCATAATTAACAGCTGTGTAAGAAATAGAGCAGATTTCAGAGGAAATCCTCCTTCTGTAGAGGTTTAAGGGTGACAATAAAGCTTAAAAACTGTCACAAGCGTTTGATTAGTACATTACAGATGGAATTTCAAACTGGCAGGTTAATAATCAAGAACTCCCCAGGGTATCAGACTCACATTAATGCATCTCCTCCTTCACCTGGGCCAATCAACCCACATTCATACTTTCCCACCACCTGACAAAATACATCTGCTGGTAAAAAAAACAAACCAGCTTTTCTTGGGAACCGATTAAATATTTATGCCATTCTATTACTGATGTAAACACTTCTCCTACACAATTTTCTAGATATAGATCAGCAGCTTCATTGCAAAACTCAATCATGCACCGTTCCCTGAAAAATGCTTAAAAGTATGTTTTAGAAACTGTTTGCAGAAGGTAATAAAACACACTTAAAGTCACATAAAACTCATAATCATTGTTCCAGCCATTTCAATACTGAAAAACAACTGCGTTCAGAAATTGAACAGCCTTCGCTAACACTACATATGCCCCTCCGGTACCTAATTAGCTGATAATACTCTGGGTGCCTGTAATGCACAATTCAAATGCCTTGCTTACCAATGTGTTTAGTATTCTGCAAATAAGTCTTCGTACCAATTAAATCCCTTGTTATTATGAAAATGCTTCCATACTGTTGTAATAACACAGGATAAGGCAGTCAATGCTACTAATCATGAGGCTATTCTTTGAATAATTGCAGGATTTATGAGTAATCACTGCTAAGGATGCGCTACTATTCAGTACAGAGTACACAAAATCTAATAATACCTTTCAAATAAATCTGATTAATGTTACAGTATCCTTTAAGTGAGGCACGTACATAAAAAAATCTTCCTGAACTGCTGAGAAGTATTCTACAGTGCAGTAATTTACTGTAGCAATTCCGCAGCAATTTACAAGCACAATAATTTACAAGTGTACGCAGACAACAAAAAAATCTATTTTTCTTCTCAATATCTGAAAACATTGCTAAATATCAGGTTTGATCTGCTTCCATTTACCCCATGTCAGGCAAATTAGGAGAGTGTATTTGCTCACGGGAAACTTTTGGGGTAAACTCAGGAGCGAGCCCAGATATCCTATCGATTAAGCCAGCAAGTCAAAAACTTGCAAAATCTCCACAGAAATGTTTAATGGAACTGGCTCATACTTTAGTCCAGTTCTAAAATTTTCTGCTGAAATCACATACAGTAGGAGAAATATTTTATTCATCATCAAAATAATCAAATGTATTACTTATAAACGAACACAAGAACTCCTCTCTTAAAAGTTTTCTATCTCACAGCTACCTAAGAAAGAAAAGTCTGGGGCTGCAGAGCAAGGAACTCCCACCATTAAAAATAGGCTAACACTAAGATTTAGAACTAGTAGAAACTTTAAGCAAATCAGTAAGACTTTCAATAAGCAACTAAACATGATCATTTATAAAGTACAACTAAAGAATGAAAATAAACCCCAATAATTACTAAAAATTTTCATCATTGCATCAGAATAGAAACGTTTTAGAGAATTATTGAATTAGTTACTTACATATATGAAGACATTTTAAATGATTTTCACACACACACAAGCAGCCAAACCCACAGAGCTCAGAGCGGCAGGGGAGAAATACACAGATCGTTCCTTCCTTGACAAATTAGTCCCAAAATTCCTTCAACTGTGCCTAATGCAACACCTGAATTTAAAGGGCCCCATCAACCCTAAATCCTTCTGACCTTCTACCACTCAATCCTGGAAACAACCGAGACAAAGGCCAAGCAGATCCACATGGGTGCTACCTCCTCACTTCCCAGCTGTGTGAGATGAGTTATGCTTTAAGAGGGCAGATGGTATTACTGTTCACTGGGGTACACAAGGCAAAACCAAAGGATAGAGTACTGAAATCAGTCCCCAAAAGATCCCTCTTCCTGCAGATTACCCATCTGTGGGACTTTCTGCATCTCTGGAGCATTAACTCAGTGATACGCACAAGGGCTACGCTTGCCTTTTCATCAGCTATGAATGTTCCAGGTGGACCGTACTGCTTAGAGAATACAATACCCATACCCTCTTGCAAAAAAATGTTCTTTAAATAGCATCTGTCTGCAGTGTTCATTTAGAATTCAAAAGGAAAATGTGAGGATGTCTGCTAAATGGTAAAATATCATTTTCAAAAAATGGACACAGACGTCTTCAAGTTCATCAGAAACATTTTTCTGTAAAAATTATTTTCTAAGATATCAATCTTAATATATTACAAACAAAATATAATGAATACATACACAGAGAGAAAGTGAAAAATCTCAACAAGCTGCTACAGGTAAACAAATCTGTTTATTTTTCCTTCAGAAGACATTGGTTACTCAGGCGAACCACTCTATTAGCAAATCCTTCCAAAAAGAGAAGATTAAATATTCCACAGAGAGATTAATAGTAGGTAAACTGTTGCATCTGGTCTCCTGCCCAGTGAATGCTTTTCTAATGGAACAAAAATATTACTATGCCAACCACCACTACAAAACACTGGGCTCCACCTCTTCCTCTTTTTGAAATGCAAATTACCCAGCTACCGAAAAAGAGACATTTACTGATTTTATGATGTCTCAATCAGATGGACAAAACTCACCCAAAGGCATTAGTACCACCAAGTCAAGCCAGGCATTTCCACGTTAACAACAGTATTCAGCAGCATCCTACGTGAATTTATTACAGAAAAGAAAAAGGAATCTTTGCACACAGACAAAGCACTAGACAATTAAAAGAGTAAGATAAGAACAGATGTGGAAAGCTCTTCCTAAAGGAAGCTATAATCAACAAGTCTTTAACCGTAATGGAAAAAAAAAATCAAATTCTTATTTTCGTGCCCTCAAATCACATCACTAACTACCTTTCACATGAATTTACACTGTGCCTTCAGGGGCAGCAGGTTACTCCAAAATAACGCCAAAGAGATTCGTCATTTTCCTAGAACGCTCAGCTAAGGTTTTTTTTTGACTTTGATCAGAAGCTTTCCTAAAATTTTCTCACCTATGCACGTGTCATGCACTCTACGAGCAATCTGTGGCAATCTACCAGTTCGTTACAGCATTCTTCCAAAATTATAGCATAATAAAAGACTTTTCTTTTTTTTTTTTTCCAAATACGTAAAATGAGCAAAAGGTGTTTACCTAAATTGTACAAGTACTTTGCATACATGGAAAGAATTCGTTTTAGCAAAGCAAATATCCGAAAATGTTAAGATTCGAACCCGGGCATCCACTGTAGAAGTTCCACAGGCTTCGAAAATGATCTCTGTCAATGAAATAAATTCCTCAGTAGCCCTTTTTACCAGGCAACCACCACCTGGCATCACCGCCAGCTCCTCTGCCCGACCACACCTTCACCTTCTCATCCTGAAGTTCAAAGATAAAACAACCTTTCTCTGCCCTCAACGCTGTCACCCTGAGAGGTTTATTAATTACAGCTACAACAGGAAGTTGTTAAATTAATTAAATGCATGCCATAACCCATCATTTGAATCAAGGTATATAAAACAGACGCAACAAATAAAACAATGACCCGCATTAAGGGCTTTATCCTGTTACATTTATTTGTCTGGTGGTTAGGTTATATTTTTTGCAGCACCTGGCACTAATCGTCAATGTTACATTTCATTTGGATATGCACCACACTACCATCCAGAAACACGAGGTACAGGAGTAATATGCCAAACACAACATCTTGAGTAATTTCAATATTAATTTAACCACACGGATTTTTTTTGGATGCAACACAAACCTTCATTAGGTACCCATATTCAATTCACTGCAACAAACAGCTTCGTATTAAGAGCGACTTTCTGCAGATAAAATACCCGAGCACGAAGAGAGCTTGACAACACAGAAAATTCTCCTTCAGGTTTTGATTGGTTTTGCTTTAATCAATGTAGTTGATAATAGTTAAGCCTCCAAACCCGCATGCCTCAATGACATACTGCAATTTATTCTGATTACAGAGTTTGTTTTATCATTTAATAGGCAAAGACAAAATCACGCGTCTCCGTGGTAACAAATGGAGCCCAGCTCATTTCTGAGCCCCCGATGGGACAGGGCGTCCCATCCCTCCTGTCCCCTCTGACCGGGGACGGCAGCTGAGGGGTGCCCGGCTCCCACCACCCACCAGTCACCTTCTGGAGATGGGTAACCACCTCCGTCTGGGTGGAGGTGACAGCGAAGGCTTCCCAGATGGGGTTATCAAACACTTTTTAGAGTCAGGCCCATAAACCTGCACTGATGGATTTGTGGTTTTGTTCAGCTGCCCTAATTCCAGCGGGTTTTGTCGCACCCAACCACTCCAAGGCTCGTCCAAAGGACAATTCCCACTCCCTCACTTTTTTCCTGCTACGTCTGGTATTAGTTGTTTGTGCTCCTGTGTGGTGAGTGATGGCTGATGAATATCTCCCTAACCGCGATACGTGCAACTGCATCGTGGAAGGAACCTGTTATTGATGGCACAATACATTATAATGGAATTTCATATAGATCTTATGGATTTCTTCCCCCTTCACCTACCAGCATTATTTCAGAGAGAGGTTTAAGCAAGAGTCAACCCGACTTTTGTTTTAATCTCTCAACTATGACAATATAATTAAGCTGTGAATGATATATCAAAGTGCCATGCACAAAGACGAATTGACGGGAGTAATTTTTACTACTCAAAAGCCTTCAGTTTCATATATCATAATATCCTGTAAAGCAAGCCCACTGACATCTGCTTGACTGTAAAAGCAATAGCTTGGTATAAACCTCAATTCATCCTTCAAACAGGCATATGTGCTCCCTGCTTATTACTACCACGATGTGCATTACTACAGTTGAAACCTGCATCATTCATTATTTCCTTTCTTTATTAACTGCTTACCACAAATCAGAGGACAGAACTGGCCGTATTCTTGAATGACAGAGTTTCATGAGTGCTCTGCTTAAATTATCCTAAGTGTTTTATCATCTTGACAGATATTTTGCCTCTTTTGAAGATGCTGTTGAACAGAACTTGGCATATCTGGTTGGGATCCAAATAGGTCTCCTCTTTTTGGTTGGTTTTTTTTTTTTTTTTTAAATTTAAAAAAAAAAGCAGGTAACATTTGTATTCAAGCTCTCATTGCTTCTCCTTTTACTTCTAGTTTTGAAGCTTTTCAGGGCTGGAACAGATCTCAGTTTTGTACCTACGAGAATGAGAACCTCGTTTACAGAAAGGATCCCAAGGCACTGCTGTAATGCAATTATTATTATCACCACCATCAGTATCAGCCCAATCAATCTGAGTATGTGCTTCTAATGAGTTTGTGTCTTGAGGCAGTTAATGTTCAGACTGATTTTTTGGTTTTTTTTGTTGTTGTTGAATAACCATTCTTTGCAGCAAATAAATTGAAAGATTTATCAAACTAAAATTAGTATTTAGAGAGCAACTATGAAAAATCTGATTATAGCAAAAAATTATCAAGAAGAGCAGATTAACCTAGCTCATCTAGGGGGTGAATTGTATTTGCTGGGTTAAGAGACATGGCTTGGCCAACAGGCAATTTGCTTCCATCTTTGGGTTCTTCAGTAGAAAAATAAATTCCTTGGAATAAATAAATCACAGAGTTGTCTAGGTTGGAAAAGATTAAATACTCTCCCATACAGACCGTGTGTGGAAGGAATGCTCGCTATTTAAATGGCTGTTTTGGCAAAACAAATCCAGGAAAATTTTTTTTGTGCACACTCCTGTGCGATTCGTTACAATAAATCCCCACGTCCTCCTCAGAGAGCACCAGGGACAATTCTTTCTTGGCCAGAGATGCCAGAGAACTTCCAACTTAAGAAAAACACCACACCTTAAGTTGGTCTTGTCTGATAAAATACCCTGCTACAGAAGTCCCAATTGTGAATAACTGCTAATCAATCATACAAATCAGTCTTGTGCGTACAACTGGATTTACAGTGAGAGACTCACTTCCAGCTGCATGTTTGCAAATATTTGTATTAGAAAGCCACCATCTCCAAGGCAAGCATGTAAAGTGAAGGTGAAAACTTCTTCATTATCTTAGAAGACATCCTGTTACCAATATCACTTTCTCAGCTATCCATCCATCCATCCACACCTAATGAGTCCTACCATTTAGTCAGAACACATTCATAAAGATGATTCATAGTTGTTATGCAGCCACTTGATGTTAATAGCAAAGCTGATGTCTTAAATCACAGCTGTTCTCCTACGATAGCCAAGGGGCAAAGCAACACTTCGAAAACACAGGGAAGAATTTATTAGGGCAACTTTACGAAAGCAGCATTTACAAGAAAAATGTGAAGCAAAACATCAGGGTCAAAAGTGCTATAACCAAATCACTGGATAGTACTAGATGCCATATAGCAATCTGCATAACTAGAAGTTAGTAGTCATTCGTCTTCCCTTTGCATATGTTAATACTGCCAAAAATTTACTATATCGAGGCTAAAAACTTGTATGTTTAATTTTATCTATAACCTATTCTTGGTGTTGTATAAAGATGCATAATAACCTGTATACACTTAGGACCAAGAGGCAAGTAAAGTGTCATTCTTTCCTATAGGAGTAAGCTTTTAACCACAACCAAAAAGAGTAAATTTTAACCAAAAAAAACATTTCTTATATTTACCAGTTGAAGAGATTTGCTGAGTTTTAACTGTATTAAGGGACAGATAATACAATATTTTAAGAGTACCAGTACCAAGCCAGTAACAGACACCAAATGACAGAGCGTCTTCAGGAAAACTACTTAACAACCTTCAATTTTAGCTCGTTAATAAATTCTGCTGGATCAGAGAGCATACAGGACTTTACAGGGTTGAATCCGCTCTACATACAGCCCACTGAGATGCAGTTTGATCCAGAAACATTCAGTTTATGTAGACTGCAGACTCTGGAGCTTTAAAGAATCCTGTAGCTTTACAGACAGGAAGGAAGAAACATATGAGTAAATTTAGCATGACACAAAAGGTAACAATTAGGCAAAAGACACTCATCGGCTCTTGGAAATCTCTTCGCAGACTCACAGATAAAGAAACGTTGCAGCATCAAGCTCTGGTGAGAAATGGGTGCATTTATAACCAGAGCCAACACTCCCTGCCATTTCCCTTCCTTGCAGCAGGACTCCGATTGCCTTACTCATCGCTATTAAAACCCATCTAAATTAACCCAACAGGTTTTCTGAGAAAGCAGTGAATGAGCCGTGATTTTGCAAAGCGTTAGTGTGATTTCTGCCTCCATTCTTCTGGCCAGTGACTGTAACAATAGACATCCTGAACTCAAGTTCCCATTACCAGCCATATGGTATTTTTAACTAGGAATGAAATGACTGCCAAACTGGAAAAAAATAATAATACAGAGATGAGAACAAGATGTGCATACACCCTAGCAAAGCGGAATAATTGCATAGATTAAGTAGGTCAACTACAGGTATAGATTTCTTTCAAGGTGAGCCAAAAAGGTATGAAAAGTTGCATGTGAAGGCACGCTCCTAAAGAATTCACAACTGCAAACAGGCTCGTCTTACTCAAATCAAGGGAGGCAAAACTGAAACCACCTACCCTAAGGAGCTTCCACTGGAAAGCCAGGCTTATTTCCCAACCTGCTCGCTGGAAAGCCGCTGTGGAATAACCGGAGCGGCTGAGGAGCACATGTCGCACAACTACTTCTTAATGATATTTTTGTCAGGTGATTTGTAAGCAGAAGCCTGGATTGGATAGGAAATTATCTTCTTTACAACCGCTGCCTAGTATTTTGCATTAGAAGGAATTGCTATTCAAAATACACGGACATGGTGACTGCTGCCTCCCTCGCACCTTTTTTCTAAAGGGAGCTCAGAAGTTTTCTATTAGTATTCAGATTTGCAATGTGATTTAGGATACAGAGCTAAGCCCGTGTATCCAAAATAGAAAGGTGAAAGGAAGTCATCAAGAAGCACCCCCTTAAAAAAAAAACAAGCCTTCCATTTAGGGGGGAAAAGGGGTTTACTTTTAAAAGGAAAAAATCTCTGAGGAAGAAATTGCTGACGGCTCTTGGGGATCTGTCGATCAGTTTGGTTACTTGGTTTCGGTGGAGGATGTAGGAACAGACATGCACACACACGCAGATTTCCTCCAGCTGCTAAATGCACACGGAGACTTTTAATTTATAGATGTTTTGACTCCTCAGGTATCAGGAGTCTCTCAATCTCGTGAAACGTGCATTATTTTCTTCCAAACTTTTAAAAACAGAATTTTGAATGGAATCCAAGAGGCTCAAGCAGGCCATGAGGAGAACCTCACCTTTCGGGAAGTGCTGAAAGATCAGATTTATAATGAGAAACTGATGCTAATCCTAAGGAAATCAGAGGCGTTCCCCGATTTCACATAAACAGCTCAAAAAGAAGGTGCTTCAGTACACGAGTCCGACGAAGCCCCTGGAAATTTCCTTTTCCCATGCAAAGAGCATACAGAGACCACAGACCTCCTCCCAGAATCCCAAGGAAAGGTCAGCAGAAGTTTGGGCACAGGGACACTTTACTGCAAACAAACATTAACCTGCCACGCGAACCCCAGAGCGGGAAAACCCAGCCTCCCAAAGGCAACTGGCCTCAGGAAAGGAAAGATATGAAAAATTCAGAGCCAGGGAAAAACTCTCGCCTCTACACTACTACACTCCGCATGAAGCAAGATAGAGACAGATGCAGTTGTCACGTCTTTGGAACACTGAAAATTCACTCTCCCCCTACCTGTGAGAAGCAGCAAGGAGACATCGCTGTATTTCTTATTTAGATTTCTGCCTGGTAACGCTTGTTGATAAACTGTCGCACCACGTTGGGGTGGGAGTCTCCGTACGCATGAAGTCTTGCATATGCTGGCAGTCCTGGCTCAGAGCCTCTGGATGAATGAAGAACACGATCTGACTGATAAGAATATGTGTAAAATAAAAACGTACAACTTCCCATGGCTGGGAAGTTCTCTACTCCCTTCTCCACCCAAATATCAAAATCTACAGATACCAAGTAACTGTAAACACAAGTAGAGATCATCGCACACGTTCTTCTCTGGGCTGAACTGCAGCACTGTTAATGCAGGAGGAAAAAAACCAAAAAAAACAAAACCCAAAGCAAACTGAAGAACACCACATCATCGTAAATTAATGGAGTTTTGGGAGGATCCAGGAAAGTTCCTGAAGTTTCTTCCCGCTCTTTATAATGCCATGCTTCTAATTAACTTCATTTATATTAATAAACACTGGCTTACACAACTATTAATCTAGGTGAGAACTGCACTAAAGCTCACTAAATCTGTCTCTAATTATTATGATTAATGGTCCAAAACGATCAGCTTCTCAAATTAACAACCTAAAGCAACTGGTACAGAATAAAGGATATTTTTCTTGGTAAACAGGGTCTTCAGTCTTTTTAGGTAATGAAATCTTGAGCAGTCCATTCAGTAATACTACATTCTAATTCACCATAACTGCCTATTTACATAGATTTGCATCGATTATGCCGCCACTATGTATATATTTGAGATGAATTATTTTTAAATTGCACCAAAACTTAGTCTCACGCTTACTTTAATACTGCAGAAATGGATCTTCCAGAGCTGACTACCTTGGCCTTATTTTTTTTTCCTCACTGCTTCCGGAGCACGTACTATATACGGGGTTTTGTACTACTACTACTATTCACCAATAATTATTTTTAAAGGACAAGCTCTCCATTTAGGACCTGAAGTTTATAAAGCACTCCTAACACTTCAAAGATCTATTGACAAATGAGGAAATTTAACAGCTACAATACTTATAAGAATTACAGTTCTTGATTACTTCTGTGATTAGTACTCCATTTTCGGTTATTTTACAGTGATTTTTAAAGAATATTAAAGCAAGCTGATCACGCAACCTAAGTTAATTATATAGTTTACAAGTGAGAGAGATCATAGAAGAGTCTTGTCAAACCCACAAAGGAATTATCACATATTTGCAGTTCTAATACCCCTAGATTTGGATTTCTAGATTTGCGGTTTTACCCAACAATGACTGAAGACAGTTGCAAGGTCTGAGCCAAAGCCAACTCATGATTAGAGCAAAGCAGCTGAAAGTAAGATCTTCCCTCATCCTTACCATCCTCAAACTCTAAAAAAGCTTCTCCCACCCCTTGAAAGCAAGGCATCTAGTAAGGATCACATCTACTGTATTGATTTCCAAAGAGGAAGACAAAAATGCTCCCCAAACATCAGGACACAGTGATATGGGTTAAGAGGAAAAGAAAGCCCTCCAATAATATTCAAATTAATGGCAGTTTCCTTTGCCATCTAAGACACACTGAAAATTCAGTGTCTACTCTTCTAAACAAGGATTGATAGCTCTTGCTTGGTGTACCTTCACCCCAGTCCTTCTTCTGCAACATCTCTCATTGGCAATGCTTTTGGGTTTTTTCCCTTGAACTAAAACTATGAACAGCCCTGCATGGAAAACTAAGCCCTGCAGAACATAATGAAAAAGTTTCCCACAGCTGCAGCGAGCTCATTAAGAATTAGACTTCTAACTGTATCGATATGGCCAATGCCATAGGGAAGGAGAGTGGCAAAGACCATTGACATTTCTGTTTTGTCCTTCCTCATCCTGGCCCATTCCCAGGACAGCTTTGGTGTTACTTAACGATGTGGTTCCATTGCAAGTAACCAGTGTAATGGCTCTTCTTTTTCTTGCTCTTTTCTTATGGTGCTAGAATGTGTAATATAGTCCTGGCATTTGGTGGTCTACTTTAGGTCTCATACTTCTACTGGGAGTTTTTTGTGAGCTACGATACATGGGGCCATGTGCAGTACTTCCTCAGCAGATCCTCCCAGACTAGTCACCTACTACATTCTGCCACACTGTTGTCCCAAGGTAGATGCCATGTATTTTGTGGTCCCCACAGGTCCTCTTTCTCTTATTTCCAATAAGCTAAACACAACACTCTTTGAATTCTGAGAATCGTCTCTCTGACACAGGATTGAAAAGAAAACATACAAGTCCTACTTTGAAATATGGATTGAAAAGCCAACAGAACCTACAAACACTATTGGTGGAGAACTTGCTTCCACTTGAAGATTCCTCTTATAAATTTCAAATTACATACCCAGTTTAAACAAGTTTGTGTTCGGCACTTCTGTCATCATCCGAGTTAATAACATTCATTCTTTAGTACACGTGAATAACCAAGAGAGCGAAGATTCAAAGGGAAAGTCGATAGCTAAAACAACTGGTTTGGCAGCTGCACGGAAGAAACAGGAGTGGTTCAACCACTAAATTCTCACACATCAGTCTGGGAATGCCCTACAGAGGACTACTAAGAACACAACGACTGGCTGGCGTGTGGGAAACCTAAGTACAAGATTGTTTCAACATGAGAGGTACATTTGAATGCTCTTCAAAGGAATTGTGAAAGCTGCTCAAAACCCACTCGACTCTATTTGGCAGGTTATTGGGAAATGGCAAATTACTCATAGCTGCGTGGTTTTGCTTCTGTTGCTTGAAATGCCAGAGCTTGCAACTAACCTGAAAAGCCTCAAAAATACTTTAGATACTTGAAAAACTTATCAAACGCATCCCGGACTGTGCACTATGATCATCCCTCTGCGTGAGGAATTGTGAAGATGAAAAGCGAAAAAAAGTGCACTATCTCCGTAACTAGAAAATATAGATACAATGAAAAATGAGGTGATACTATGTTTTGCAGGTTCCTGAGTTGGAGATTGCTGATGATGATGCTGGAAAGCTTCCAATATATAATGCTATAATTAAGCTTCGTGTAACTGACTTAAATATTTAACTCTCTTTTTTTGACAGATTCATTCTACAAAATGTGACTCTTTACTCGAGAGGTAAAAAGGAAATTGCCGCTTTTTCTTAGAGATAATTGGGCTTACTTTCCTCTTTCCAAAACTATGGTTTCCTTCCCTAACAGCAGAACTTGGAAGAACATTTTAATCACTTCTGTGACACTTCAACTAGTCCTTTCACTTTCTTTTCCTAAACTAGTAAGAGATGCACATCATACCGAAGAATAAAACTATCTGAATTTCATCTGCTTTCAAGTCTCAACAAGAAATTTCATACAACTCTATCCATCTGAGGTGACCTTGCAAAGTCTAGAGCCTCACTGGTATATTTCTTAGCTCAGACTGAATCGGCAACAATAAACTCACTTGCAGATACCCTGAAGACTAAAAAATTGTAATTTGCTCCTGTGCACGTACAAGATAAACATAATTTGTGAGAGCATTCATGTGTATAAGATTTCCCAAGGCTTCGTGTGACATAAGTTCATAAAACATATTTGTGCCTGATGGTATATATTTTATATCCCCACTACTCGCCTCTCCTCTGTTACCATGAATTTTCATTAGGGGAAGAACATTTAAACGTGTAAGGAGAGTTTTAGCAGTAGATGATTGAGTGAAGGTGATCTTGAATTAGAAGTATGTTTGCCCCATTAAGACTATCGTACTAACGACACCGTGAAAAGACAGTAATATCACCAACCATTTTTGGAATGACATTCTTGCTAACGGTGGCTGCTAAAAATTGTCCCAAGAGCAAAGTTTCGTTTTAATAATTAAATTGAGGGGATTTGAAATAGGAATTTAAAAAAAAAAAACAACAACCCAAAACCTGAGAAACCCATTCAGATGAATATACTTTAGAGTTACTAATTTACCAATATGGAAACCGCTTTCTTTTTATTTTGAAATCTTTTCTAAGGGGTTGCGCCTTTATGTAGGTGCTAAAAAAAATTATCAACAAACAACAACGTATCATACAGACATTGATGCTGTTAGCACCAGTTTTTGATCTGACTCCTCAGCCTGTAGTGCAAAAAATTCAGGGAAAAATACAACTTACTGCAACGACAAAGTCATGCTCGGTTTTAGACCTCAAAGTCATGCAGGGTTCTAGAGCTCTGCGTGGGTAGGAAATACACATCCACACCGGATTCTGAAATCTTCCACGTGAAATTCTCACTAATCATAAAAAGAAAGCCCTGATACAGAAAAGGGATAGTCTGCAGGCTACCAACCAATACACTCAAATGATGTAATTGCGTATATCCATATTTCCTACAGATGACTGAAAAAAGGGTCCATTTTGTCCTCACATCTGGGAGCCAATTAAGCCATATTCAAGACACCAGAAACTGCTGCGACATAGAAAGTCTAGGACCAACAAAACCTTGAAGACTTTGAAATCTGTTAACACTGAGAAAAGTCAGTGTAAAGTTTCTTTTTTAAATAAATTATACTGCTAAAATTTACATTCTACAACTGTACCATGTTCCCACTGCTGAATGATGAGAACTGAGAAATGCTCAGCGCTTCCGGAAGCTTCATCACTTCACAAATATGAATTTATTTTTGAAGAGACTGTCTTCTCATGCTATTTCCTACCTTCAACATCGTATTCGGTCTTACAGATTCAGAACAAGCCCCTTACTGCAACTTAGGTATCCCTAAGTCAGGACGAAAGGAAATAACACCAAACCAGACAAAATCCAAAGACCTTTCAAATGGACAAGGTTTGCAATTCTCCATGAAGAGATGCTACTGCAAAAATGCCAATCCTTAGGCTAGAAACTGATTAAATAAAAGGCGCAAGTAATGCAGGATTAAAGGGTCTAGTAAAGAATAAGAAATATTATTTCACATTTTATAAGATCACACGCCATTCCTTGAACCAAGGGAGCTGTTTCTTATCCATTCATCCCTCAAATGACGCTCTCTTGAGAGACTAGATTATAGATTAAAGGAATAATAATGTTATTTTTTGTTTAAATCACCTTATGGCATCTAGTAGGTTTTTACCTACTAGAAAATGTTGGCAAAGGTAGACACAACAGGCAGACACAAAACTTCCCTACCTGTGGGCATCTCCCCTCCCCACGTAAAGCTCTCCCCAGGTCCTCTATGTACAGAAGTAGCCCCATGCCACGAGATTAGTCTCTGTGTTCCACCTCGAGCTGCAGGGGAAGATTACGGTACACCCACAATGTAGTTCATAGTGCAATTTCTCACCTAGTTAATGAGGAGTAAAAATTGACCGAAAGAGGTAAATCACTCTTATTTCTAAAGCAAGGCTTCCGTAGACTGCTGATACAATAGAGCAGAAGTCCTGCTGCATCCTTATGGCTATACTTTCTAACCACAGGTCTTCAAAAGACTGAATAGGGCACTTAACATCCTCTCTCCACCATCACAAGTAACGGATTATTGAGATTTTCTAGGAAAAACTGTTTTCCTGCAGAAAGCACTGGTTCTTAAAAACAACAACCACCAAGAAGTTTCATAGAAACGCATTCTAAAAACCTCAGTAGAAGGTTTCCTGTTCTGGAGAAACTGCTGAATTTTCCCATGCGAGCACTAAAATGCTCCAGCCTTTAGCTCTTCAGGTGGGTGCTCTCTCCCTTCACTTTCCATCATCTTGTGGGAGAAAAAAAAGGAGGGGAGCGAAAGAGAAACATTTCCTGAGCATCTCTAATTACAAGCACCACTATCCTCAAAGAGAGGTTTAATTGGCCTGATTCTTATTTTAGCCTAGTCAGTTCACCCATATTTAACAATTACTGAAAGATACTACGCTGTTGGTCTTCAAATTATTTTTAGATGCCATTAGAAGCCTGACCTTAGCAAAAATTCTTAATTTAATTTGTCACAAATTGAGTAATGAACATACTCGAGTAAGAAAGGCTCTGCACTGACAACAACAAAGGGAAAAGCAAAAGCTCATCAAGTCACCGACTAAGCATGAAAACCTCGTCCAAAACTCCCAACAATGAGAAGATTCTCAATGAAAACTGCTCAGATTCATTGTGTGACCCTTGCAATATCTTAAGGCTACTACATATCATCAGATTGGGAAAAAAATGCTAATCTGACCTAATTAGTGACTGTTTCGTGGTGAATTGTTTTGAAGTTAGTACTAAAATCTAGAGGCAAATGAAAAACATCTATATATCATTGTTAGAAAAACATTCTACCTTTATGTTTCTGGAGTGTTTTTTTTTTTAATTGAATTAAAAAAAGAAAAAAAAACCACCTCCACACACTACTTCAGAGTTATAAAAGACACCCTGAATTAATTCTATGAAACATCAAACTTTCCAAAATATGACTAAGATTTTTAAAAATTACTTAGAAATGTCGCACAACAAAAGTATCTATTAAATCAAAAAAAAGCTTTCATCAGAAGAATTAAAAATTTGAGCTGGGGGGTTATTTTAGAAGAACTAAAATGAAAATATGAATACCAGAAGAGAAATAAACCAAACAACTTTGCAGTTTTCTGCTATTCAGCTTCCACGTGTATTTTATTTTTGAGATAGAGCTCAGCTGCAAATTTATAATAACTAAAGATTTATCATTTGTCCAAACACTTATGACATTCAGTGGCAAGGCAGTTTATAATCTAAGCCCGGAGTTCCTGTTGCATTTCACCAGTCACTCCCATCTCTCAAATGGCAGAAAAATAATCTCCAACACCTGAATTTCTTATGATTACGTGGAAGTTGGACCAATTTTTTGGTGATGAGTGAATGAAAGATACAAATGCAGTAAATTGGATTCAGGTCTGTGTGATCTCCTCCCCCCTTAAGCGTCTTAGAATGAGATCTTATGATGTAAAAACACTGCAAATCTTTTGAAGTGGGGTTTTACTTCTTAACACTGATAGGTTCTTTTGAACCTGTATTTTTTGTGCTGCTTTTCCTCTATATTGTTATTGACATAGAGTCATAGAATTGTCTAGGTTGGAAGCACCTTTAAGATCATCTAGTCCAACCATCAACCTAACTCTGATAAAAAACCATCACTAAACTATGTCACTGAGTGCTACGTCTTTTGAGAGCCCATCTTTTAAATACCTCCAAGGACGGTGCCTCAACCACCTCCCTGGGCAGCCCATTCCAAGGCTTAATAACCCTTTCATTGTAAACATTTTTCCTAATACCCAATCTGAACCTCCCCTGGCGCAACTTGAGGCCGTTTCCTCTCATCCCATCGCCTGTTCCTTGGGAGAAGAGACCGACCCCCACCTCAGTCTTTTTTTTTTTTTTAATGATTTCACGTTTACTTGTACTGACCAAACCGTATGGTTTCATTCCTTCCAGTACTATTATTTCTGATGTTCCAAAGTGAAAAATAAACCGCCTGACTTTTCTAAGCCTAGTGGTTGTTACTCAACATGCCTGAATAAAAACACCGAGAATACTGTTGTATTTTGCTTTAAATTCTGCTGGAGCTGAAAGGTGAGATTTTTAGCCACCATATTTTATTGAAGATATATAAGGCAGCGTTTAGTCTCTTCTTGGAAGGAGACAAGTGAAGTGACAGTAATCTCGAAGTACAGGGGACACACCTCCGCCCCAAACACGCGCTCGTCAATGGCATTAACTGTTGGAACAAAGAGGCTGCATTGGAAGGATGTGTGCTCAAAGAAGAGGGGAGGAGAACAGAAAGGGGGGGGGTGTGTGGAAATAAAAGCAAGTAAAGCAAGTCAAATCAAAACCAGAGAAGCAAAGAGTCAAGGATACAGCCAGAAACAGCCCACAAAAAGAGGGCATTTGGGTTAAGCACACTGAAGGAGGGTTTGAACTGTAAGCAACTGAACTCTGCTTAAATTCTCCAGAAACCAGAAGAAATATTACACGTTATTTATTACACACATAAAACACCTCAAAGGATAAAAAAAAAAATTACTCCCTTTAGAAAACCCTCAAATTTTGGAAAGATTGTTTTGCTCAAACCAGATAAAAACACTTACTTGGCCTTCGTTACCGAGGCATTTTCTGAAAAACTCATCTAAAATCAAAACTTCTAAATGAATTAACAGGCAAAGTTACACGAATCTCCAAGCAAGACAAGAAAAGCCAGAAACTGCATTATCCAATGTTACAATAAATCATTAATCCAGAGTAACATGTAATATATTTCCTTTGAAGTTTGGCGGTATGGGAAAATAGGAGTGATGGAAAGCCGGAGGTAATCGCAGCGAGCAGGTGGTTTAGCCCGAGGAGCTGGAATCAGGAAGACCTTTGTATTTTCATTATTATTTCTTTGTAAGAGATCAGAAGACAACGTCTTGAGTTAACGCAACGGGACTTCAAAGCGCAGGGAGGGCTACACTGAGGAGGAAAAACACTGCGGAGAACCTCAAGGACTGACAGCACATACGGCAGCACCTTCCAGACGATGAGAGGTTGGAGGCATCAGCCAAGAGGATGTTATTCTGGGCAAGCTCTCAGTCAAAGCCAGTTAAGCCCCAAAACACAAGGTGATTAAACAAATTATTTTCTCACATGAATAATGCTACTTCTCTGTACACACCTGGAAAATGCCCCTAGGTTTTATACCATCTGAAGTGCTTCCTAAAACAATACGAACGCTTGCGACTAATACCTATATTGTGAAGTAATTTTAGAATTTGGGAATCGATTGAAAAGAGTTATTCTTAGCAAATGAGTTAGAGAAGACCACAGGACACACCACACAGAGATTTCTTGAAATTTCCATTGAAAAAACAGAGTTACGTTGCTCCAGAAGAACAAGCTACTGCATGAATGACAAAGGAGCTCTCAGCTAATGAGGGAAACGATCTGACTGAATTTCCAAGGAGGCTTTACCGTAGCTTATATGAAGTATTTCATTAATATTTATCTTTGTGTCAAAACTCTGACAACCATTGTTATTTCCTCAGCTTTCAGTTACAAAGTAAATTCTTTCAAACAGTATCATGCTCGGAAAAAAAAGTCCCATACAGGCTGTGAAGTGCCATAAATTAAAACCAATTGCTGTATGTACTTCCATATATCATTTTCGCATTTAAGGAGAAGTTCTTGTCTTTCACTAAGAGGAAATTCTCGGGATTTTGATGGTTCTCAATACTCCAGCCAACTTTTCTCTGGCAGCAGAAGTGCAGTCCGTCCCCATCAACAAGCACGCACCGCGCACATCTAAGGGGCAACACCGGGAGGTTAAGCAGAACATTTATATATTTCATTGAATTAACTTCTCTCTGCCTGCAGGCATTTCTTTCAGTTGTACAGTGACTGAAATTTAGAAACTAATACCAATGCTTATGCAACTTAATTTGACTGACGCGATGAAAGAAAAAAGGTATAATTTATCATGCAACAGATTTTCTTTCATAGTCACGCGGTCTATTCTCTTCACTCCATCCACCAGCGGATACTGGTGGTGGTGCTCAGCACAACACAAAACCAAACCAAAGCAGTCCACAGAATTGGACAGAAGATGACTTGTATGTTAGTTTGACCTCTACTGCCAAAAAAAAAAAAAGTGGAAAATGCTGTCAACCCACCAAAAAAGTTAATATCCAGCTAGTCAATCCTACGCAGTTCTTCATAGTGCAAGGTTCTGCAAGTGATGTGGCCTTCACAGGAGGAAGTCCACAATAGTACTAAAACGTAGTCATACACAAGTCCCCAGTGTGAAATTCAAGAGGAAAAACCAGGACACTTGTAGGACTAATAGGTGACAGATAATCTTTAAAAACAAATCCAGATTTCAACCAAAGAACAACACAGCTCAAATACACATGAAATAATTCAACAATTAATTTTACAAGACAAACAAGCCCGAGATCAATAACAGATGAGAACAAAAACCCTGAACCTACTGGGTAAGATGTGCAGAAGCATCTGAAACACTTCAGGATTCCTCTGCAAGTGGATTAGGAATTACTGTTTTCATGAAGTTCCCTACGAGTTCTGCTATCAATCTCTTCTTTTGCTTCTATTCTTCTTTCTTTTCCCCCTCTACTCTTCCTAGTAGAGCCATCTCTCTACCTACATATAGCTAGCACACACAAAATCACAAAAGCACTATGGTAGGCCAACAATGCTTTTTCCTCATGTTGTGTATAAAAGCGGAGTCCCTTTTATTCACAATGGCATTACAAAGCCAGCTGCCATTTAGTTACTCTCTTACCAGTACTTTTGTCATTATATACTTCAGACACGCTGGCTGATGCTATCGGCTTTAAAGATCCTGTTCCCCAGGTTGTCTGTGCGCAGTTTATAAATCTGCTTTGGATTATATTGATTTACTAATTGACCAAAACACTGGATTATACACTCTGCTGGACACTTTACACATTAAACAAAGTAATTGATAAAGACAGCATGCTCGTTGGGCTGATTTTTCTAGGATTTCATCTTTTCTAGGAACGCGTAGCATTTCCAGTCAGTCCTTAATAACACAAAGAAATAACATAAAAGAAAAGGAACAGGGGAAAACAGCTTTGTGAAACTGTTCTTTGCTGCGGGAGGAAGGCTGGCAGAAGCAGAAGCGGGAGCAGAGACTCGAGTGGTAACAGAGACCTGATCAATGCTCGCTATCGTGTAATCGATGGTAATTCATTAGGTAACCCCCCTCGTTAGAGTCACAGGGGTGCCCCGCCGTGTTCCCCAGGAAACTGGGGAGCAAGCACCCTATCTATCAAATCCCGGGAAAGAGCAGTTTATCTTCCATCCCCTTGAATATACATCCGTTATTAATCAATAGCTGTTAGAATTTGTGTCCCTTCTCCTCCCATTTTTACAAGAGCTGGCAACTTTCCCGTGACTGAAATAACCCAATTAATCTTCCAAATAGAAAGGCAACCTTTTTTTTTTTTTTCGTTTTTTTGACAGGCAGATGTTTGACAATTGATCTGAGCAGCCTGAGGAGAAGGAGATGGAGCAAGTACAAAATAAAAAAGCACAGGCAATACCAGAACGCATCGATGTAAACAGTTCATTGCTCCACCTGCTGTTGGGCTCCTTTTCCTCTACGAACCGCACGTTCTCTATTGCTAACGCTAAACACAAAAACATGCAGCTACCGACAGCCTAAACACATAAATCCATTTTATTAAAAAGTCTGGACTAAAAATGCACAAATCTGAAGGCAAGTCGGAAGGAGACAGAACACTGATTTACTGCTTAAGTCTCTTTTCATCGGGATCTAGGAGCATAAAAGACAAATGAGCAAGGATTGCCACACAGGCTTACATGCATCTTCAGACGAGATCTGTATTGTCCAGAGAATAATAAAAAAGAATAATAAAAATCCCTGCTACAATGTAACTATTTCTTACTTGGATCAGTATTTAAACAATGAATTGCTATTGCTACTAGGAGGCCATATTCAAATTATTGTTATCAATTTTTGCAGGGGAAAAACTAAACCAGCCTGACTTTGCTTCTCCTCTAAACCCTTTAAATTCTCTTTTGCGGCACGTGGGTTCACCGGATGAACATATAACTGTGTGCCACAAGGCAGGGGTTTCCTGAGGGTGCAGCCCCGCAGAAATGAGGTTTGAGGCGAGTCTTCACCTGCCACGTGTTCAAAAGGACCACAGCAGAATGAGGGAAAGAACGCGCGTCACCCTCCTCCTGGGACACACAGTGCCACCCGACTCGGGATGCTCCTGTCCCCCCCATCCGCCAATTATCCTCCTTCAGCCCCCTCGGAGATCAAACACATTCAATTCCCGTGGTCAAAGGTGTGGGTTTAGGTGAGCGGTCGTAGTAACTTCAATAGTCAAATGACACATTCCACTGTGGCTAATAAAGTCTGCATTTCATTAATCTTTTCGGGAGGCCACCTGTAACTGAATGTTTGATTAGAAAAAGAGCTGTGCTCCAGGTTGTGGTAGGAAGGTATTAATATAAATAGGTGAGGTACTGGAATACTGCTCATGAATATAATGGCTCAGGCACTGACAGCTGTTAAACAGTGGAAGGTCAAAAGGGCTTCTCTGAATTTTCAGCACTTAAAATAAAGGGAGACCCTGAATTTAACAAAGAATTTTGGCATTTTAAATAATGACATATCCTTTTATACTAAGATTTTTCTCCTTTAAATTACCATCCATAATAATTTTTCTTCAAAAAAGCTATTCTCTTTGCACAACCATATTGATAGTTTATTAAGGGTATGTGCTAGATATCCTTACAGTTAATACTCTCTGATCATCAAACTGCTTGGGCCTCTATCATCAACCAAAACCTCTCTGAACTTGGTACATACCCCTTAATATCAGCAATACACCGACATTAACCTGAGCAGCCCCAAGTTTACATCTTAAACTTGTCATCCCGTCCTCCCAAAGGCCCTGCTGTCCTATTCTGCTCTACATTTAGCTCTGATTTTAGCTTTTCAGCTCCTGATTCAGAGGTACGAGAACAGTTTTACAATGATAGAAGCATAGAATGGTTTAGGTTGGAAGGGACCTTAAAGATCATCTTGTTCCACCCCTCCTTTTTTTCCCCTTTTTCTTTTTTTCTCTCTACAAGCAAAAAAATCTGCCAGTTCCAAAGAGCCTCAAGGTAGCTCAGGAGTTACGACCTGCCCACAAGGGAAAAATAAACCACACAGAGAGCCACCACCACCTTCTTGCAGTGTAAGGAGCTGCCTACAACGTGGAGGGACACAAACCTCTGGACCTCTCTCTTCTTCTCTTTGCCATCGCAGCCCTTTGTCTTCAGGCACAGAAAGACTCTCCATCCATCCTACACCCACATATTTTATATTTACTGCCACAGTATAAGATCAATCTGTCACACTTTCAGTGGCAGTGGGTTTGCTCTACCCATCTTTCCTTTGATCCGATAGAACACTGAAATTCCAATAAAGTAGATGAAAAATGGAATATTGTTTTTAGCTCTTATGCCTAAACTTCAATGTTTGGTCAACTACTCCACTTCTCCCACTGACAGGTCACAAAAAAAGACTTTATAGTAAAAAAGTAAAAAAGGAAGTTCTGAAACAAAAAACCAGAAATTCTTACTTTAGTTTTACCTTTTCGGTCTGACTCTTCCAAATAAATTTTGCCACCTACAGAGAGGGGGTTTGTTTCTAGGTGAAATCCTACGTTCTGTTTAATAGGCCAGAAAGTGCCTTTTCTGGATTGGCTCCAAATGCGTTTCAGATTGACAGCTATTAACAGTCTGGATCTTCCTGGTAGAGGCCAATAACAAGAACAGTTTTTCAATAAAGCTTTGAGATTGTTCTTCTGAGAAATAACCACCGTTCGTCCAAAAGGTGGTAGAAATTATGCAGGTGTCAACATTTGCCATGAACTGACAGGATTTATCCGATCAAGAGACCTCACTGGAATTGTGAATAATTAAAGGCTCATGGCTTTTCATTAAGAGATTTCCAGAAGGAAACTGAGGAATTCTTAACAGCAAAATAACCGGGGTAAGCAAAGTAGGGACTGAAAAGAAAGAAAACCATCGCTGTTATAGGAGGCCTACAGAGGAGAAATCAATGTGCTCACTGGGAGAAGAGGGATGTCATGAAAGTAAATTCTCCAGACAAATGTGTTTTAAAAGAGAAAGCAAACAATAATATATTTATAAAGATCCATATTTTATGAATACGTTTATCTCCCCGCTCTGATAATGCTATTTGAAGTGTACACTGCAAAGCACAGAGATACGGGATGTGCAATTTTGAAGTGTACATAATAAGCACTTACCACCTAAAATAACAAAACATCAGAGCTGCAGGAAACAGAGTTTTGTTTCTTTATCTGTCTGTATTATTTTTTTACGTAGTGCCCAAAGTCCTACCCTCCATGGGAGAGCTCTCAGCGTCTCCTCACTTTTGAGGAAGCAAGGATGAGAATTGATGGGGCTGCACAAGGCCCCACACTAATAACTTATTCCTTCTTATATCGTCTCAAAACTCACTATAAAAAGCAATTCTGATTGCAACCAGCTTGAAGAGATGAAAAGTTAGTTAGGTGAGGTAGAAAACACCATGGGAATGGATGCAAGCAATGTCAGACAAACCTAATTCTTGCTTTTATAAAATCTTTAATAACCCCACAGTCCAATTCGGAGCACAGGTGGTTGGATTTGAAAGTGTCTCCAAAATGAGATTCTAGTAATCACTGAGCTAAAAGGAGTGAAAGGGAGAAGATTTACGATCTGGGACAAATAGATTTCTTTTATCTGGACAGTCTAAACTTAAAGACCAGATATTCCTGTATAGAATGCTACCTAATTTTAAATTATATTTCTTCCTGTCTATGGAGTTGCATGCTGCAGAATATCTTAGATCCCGTGTACAGACCAGCAAACCCAAATCCCATGTAGTTCTCTCTGTGCCTTACTTCCCAATTCAACGTTATTTTTTATTTGTTCTTAATTCCTGAATTAATTAGGCAGATTCAACAGTTTAATCACCTACCACACAAGGTCTTATTAGTGAAGGTCACTTTCCACTATTAAGCACAAAACCTAATAGGCAAAATTTTCAAATGCTTAAAAAATTACTCACTAATATTATTCAATAACATAAATTGTGGGTGTTTGCTAGAGAAAAAAAAACATGAATTAAAAACCTGGGAAATTAAACCCCACATTTATCTTTGCAACTGCAATTCAAAACTGTGAGAAATCGAACCAAATTCTACAACTCATGACTAATTGGTAAGTACATAATGAAGAGCTACTGAATAAAGATGTTGCGTGTTCCAGCCAGGCAAAATCAGACCCAAAATGGATGCAGCTCTACTGGTACCTACAGGCCCCAGGTAGGGCCAGGAACAATGATGGCTCCTGAGAAGTTAAAAGCATGACTCTCATGCCAAAGCTGTTTCACATGATGAGCCATGGGGCTGTGTTTGGTGCAGGAGCTACAGCTTGTTCAAAACCTGTAGCAGTGGGAGGAAACAAGTCAGCTGGAGCTTCCAGCACTGGCATCTGAGGTGCGCTCAGGTCTATCTGGGTGACCTTCAGTGGACATGGTCTTGACAAATCTGCCTGCAGAGCTCCCTCTGTGTGTCTGTTCCCCCCAGCAGGCAGCTGTATGTTTCGTGCCTATGGGGAAACATTAGAACTTGCCTTAGAGAATCATAGAATGGTTTGGGTTGGAAGGGACCTGAAAGATCATCTTGATTCAACCCCCCTGCCCCGGGAAGGGACACCTCCCACCAGACCAAGTGAGGAAAACGTGGTTCACAACACTTGGGTGTTTCCTCCCACCCCCTATTCCAGATAACAATAATGAATTTTATTCCTGTACAAGGCTAACACTGGAAACTAATTGTACAAAACCTTGTCTTCCCATTTCAAATCACCCTGACCCCATAATATCTCTACTCCTGTCTTACAGCGAAACTGCTCATCCTGCTATGGCAAGCTGAGCTCAGATGATTTTGCAGCTTGGACAGCTAACCACAAGAGACTGGGGTGGGAAATGGCCTCATCCATCTCCTAATTATTTACTTACGAACCACTGGTTCTCTGCATTCAGCAAAACTCAAATGGCCGCAGCTTACGTGCACATAGAGACACCTTCAGTTCAATCTGCAGAAGTCACGGCAGATGCGTGAAGGGTAGAAGACAAAATCGTTTTTAAGCCCAGAGCTGGACGCCCAGAAATAAGGCCCATAAAAATCACCAAGATCTAGACATACCTGTACTTCTTGACTTTCTTCTGGAAAATAACCCTTGCTCTGAATGGCAATGATGCCAGTAATTTTTATTGTTAAAGGATTTAGAATCATTAAGGTATTTGCTATTCTTCCTGCTCTCATTTTTAGTCTTTAGCCTCTGGTGTGACAGAAGAAATCCAATAAGCTTCTCCTCTCAAACAAAATCATATCTACCTCTCCATAGATACAGGCCAGATTTGGACTGGAATCCCAAGGCATCACTCCTTCAAGTAATCGTATAACAGCATCGGGCTTTCATCCTGTAAAACTTATGTTTCAGACCTTCTCAAAACACGTCCTACTGGTCACCAGCAGCTGGCAAAGACCTAGCTGGTTACGTCCAGAAAGTAGCTGACAATAACTCCTAGGCTTCAGCTACTTAAAGCTGTCCTAGTGTGAGGTTAAGTATATGTGCTCAACGGCTGCGTGTTCTCAGAGGAATGTTGGATTTATGGAAGTGGGAAATGCTCAGCCTCTCCTGGTGTCTCTCCACGGGACCAAATCTGTATTTATTTTTAGGAGCGCATTCAACCACGAATCGGCTCCAGTATAAGCTGAAACTGAGAACTGGCCACCCCGGCACAGAATCTGGGCAAGCACCAGTCCTCACGCAGCAAGCCAGGGCAAGGATGCGGGGTCCCATCCTTTGAAGCAGCACAACTCGGCTTGTCTTTCTCCAGAACCATACCAAGAGCCACAGACCAGTCGAGGCAGAAGGTAAGAGTCAGCACATGGAACAAACCACGGGCAAACAAACCCTTCCTATTGCTCCAGATGAAACAACAGCAGCCGGTTTTCACACGCGCGCACACAGGCTGGACTCATCCCTGCTCCCAGGCCCTTGGAAGACCCACCACCACCACCACAGCCGACCTTCATTTCCCGGGAGAGGCGACAGCATCCTCCAGAGCAGGAGCTTTACAGAGAGCTCGGCACAACCATTCCTCCTCCAAGTTCCTTGGCTTCCTGAGCAGGTCTGAAGAGGTTAATTTCTGCAGCTCAAGGGCAGCTCTAACCTACGTATTGACAATTTACAGATGTTTTGCTCACCTAATTTGTTCCACTATTCACAAAAACATGCAGTTACCTTAGCAACTACTACATTACATTTTATCTCCAAGCTGCAGAGCTTTTTCTTTTCTAAAAACAAACCCCACAAGCCTACTGATACCGCACGTAATCTTTGATATTAGTTCTAGCCATTTCAGGAAACACAAAAATAGGCACAAGTGTAATGAAAACAACAGTCTCTTTTCTAAAGTCTATTTAAGTTTTCCATTTATGAACAGATTTTCTTTGTAGATTTCTTTTATTTGACTCTTCTGTATGTTTGTTATTCTTCTACAGGTTACAATTTGCATAAAGGAAATTAAGAGGACAAGGAGGAAGACTGGTTTTGATATAAGGAGCGAGCTGGAATCTGGGGAGAAAATATATTAGAGAATCTGTGTCTCAAGAAAAGAAAAAAAAAAAAACAACCAGGAATCAAGGAAATATCTAAAAATTGCTGCAAGAAACAAATGCATTTAGGCCACTGACTTCAAAGTGTCCTTGCTCAATGGACATCCAGAATGACAACATATCTATTTTTAAATGGCAAATCAACAGAATACTGAGAGTGTTTCTAAATCTAGAAGAAAAAATAATTATACTTGGAAATCATTTGCAGTCGCTTATGTACCAGCGCTGCTCCTCGGCACCACTGCTTCCTGCACTACAGAAATTTGCATTCAATTGAAATAAATTTGGTTTGAAAGGCACGTTGACATCACGTCGGGTGAAATGATGTGGAGACACGTAAACAAGCATCGAGTAACCCGGTACCTTCACACCGCCTGCTGCGAGATGGACCGGCCTCCGGTCTAGATGGGGCTTCCACTTCTTGAAACATTCACGTGTTGGTACCTAATACTGGGTTGTCCAGGGTGGGTGGAAGGGAAAGGAATAGTTTTTTTCTTCAACAGGGATACATTTGGGGATGTATTTTGGTTTACCTTAAATCAACAGAAAACCACAGACTGGTGAAAAAACTACAAAGGGTTTATCTTCAGGGATGACTAAAGTCAGTGAATTTGTTGAGTCTCCTAATTTCAGCAAGTTAACAACTTAAATCCATAGATCAGTGCCTAGACTCTACTTCTAATAAATTATTTTAACTACCGTTGAAATTAGGAACGATCTCAAATACTGTCTTAATGCTTTAATGAAATAACTTCTGAAAATGCCTTGTACACCATCTGTGTGATATCCTGTGACACGATGTTTGATTTGCAGCTACCTGCTCTACAGTGCCCATTTCTGCATATTTGAATACACTAGAGAATCTACTTTTTGCTTTTTGCAAAATTTAATTACCTTTCAAAAGCTAATTTTCTCACTAAAGATGGTTAAAATAAGCAACCGGACAGAGAATTTTTCCTGGTCTTACTTTGTAACAGGGAGTTAAATTTTTCATCAAAAAAAGCACAGCATCTTTTAACTGCAATTAAACTTTGTTGGACGCCAGCAGTACAAAGTGTAATTCAAACTTAAAATTTTAATTGCAGCTAATTAACATGTTGATAGGGAAGTAATCTAGTACCCAATCAGCTATTAGTAATTAATCTTCCAGCAAATCTAACTGAGAATGGGTCTGGGCACTTAACTTCTAACCCAGGGGTTTTCCGGTTTATCGACCCTTGAAGTTTTCTCCTGCCAGTTCAGAGTCCTGCACAGCAAAGCCAGGCCAGCTGACACAAGTTTGGGTTTTCTTCATTACCCTCATGCATCTTTTAGAAGAGTCCACTGGCTCTTTGAGTCTGCAGTTGCTGGGTTGAAAACACCTCTGCCGGCTTTAAGTCACTGCCTTATTTCTACTTATCTGCCTTTCTAGTTTCTCCCCTACGAGCACCCATCTATCTGAAGCTCAGCATGATTCTGCTTTGAACCTGTTTTTTTCTATACTACTAAAGAAAGTCACTGAAGCTGACCAGTAATAATTACCACCACAGTTCAACACGTAGGTCTTCCTGTGGCCTTCTATTTCTGAAATCACAGCTACACTTGAATGATGGTTTATAAATTATTTTTTTTAACAGCTATGACTCTGACCTTTCCATCTTAAATACATACCTGCCCGTACCCACTGGCCTATTCCGTCCTTGAACACCGCAATTCGTTTTGATCATAGATTTTAGAGGAAGAAACAAAATTCCTTTCCACAGATGTCTATTACAAACTGCGTGCTACGCTTTCTATCATTCTCCATGAACTCGCTCCGTGGCCGCATACAATGCTCCATCCCTACCACCGATGTCAAACAAATAACTATATAAAGCAACAATACCGCTCTGTCAAATACTCCTTTACTTTGGTCCCTTTCAAGAAGGGAGATGCAGAATGAAACAGTTACTTGGTTACCTTCTATATTTACATTTATTTAACTAACTTAAAAAAATAATGTAGTTAAAAGGGAGTAGGAAACAACAGTGATACCAACACAGCATTAAAATACTTCTCGTCGCGTCCTTTCTCTTACACTGTCTCCAGCACAGAGAGCAAACCTCCCCTTCTTCACCCCCCCACCCCGAAATGGTGCTACAGCTTTGATTAGCAATATTAAAAATGCCACCATAATCCAGTTTAGTAACGGAAGAGTTTGGGTGGTGTGGGAAAAGATGCACAACGTGTGCGACAAGGACTTGACTCGCTTGCGCCCAGATGTGACTAACACATATGAAATGAGTTACAGGAAAATGATGTGAATTAATATACTACTGTAATTTATGCCATTCATTTCCTTTGCATAATGCTGCACCATACCATCCATTAAAATTCATAAAAACAATTCATTGCTTTTTAATTTCTACATATTTATGAGCACTCTTTTGAAATGAAAATTGTTTTCATATTGACACATTCTTCCATCTTGACAAAAATAAAGAAAAATATTGAACACTGAAGGCTAATGACTTCAATATTTTTTGCTGGTATTAATCATACTGGGAATGCCACAAAAATGAAGAGACGTTTACCCAAATCCAAAATACAGCAATCAAGTAATTAAGACACCTAATCCAAAGCCAATAAGTGACATTCCAAGCAGCACGTGCAGCGGTGTAATTATAACTGCTTTAGCATCTTTGCCTATAAAGAATATTTGAACAACAAAATAAAAATTAATGGCAGCCCCAGCTGTTACCATAAACAGAAACGGTACTTTCATTTTAAAAGAAAGCAGATGTACTTTCTTAGGTTCAGAATGCACGTAGCATTTTCTGTAATATCCACAATTGCTTTATTTAGAGCAAGCAACTTCCTTTGCACAACTGCGTAGGAGACCATAGATACGTGCCCATTTAATGAAGAACTAAAAAACAACTTAAAATGACCGACCCTCATAAACCACTGTGCCACAGAGGGAAAAACTCTCCTCTGCCCTGCAAAACAAGCCCGAAGTTTCAACATAAATCGTGAGAGATTCTCCATCTTCACATGGAAACACATGCCAGGTACAGGAGCACCCTGACAGGGTAAATCGCTTGCGTTCATATTTACATTCATCTGATTATATCCAGCACGATGCCTGATGTGTGGGCTACGGCTTTCCTGTTCTTCATTGCATGGACGTGAGGAGAGGAGATGGATGCTGGGAATGCACTTCTGAAGGCAGAGAGTTGACCCTCACCCTTTTTTCCAGGGAGCCAGGATGGAGGAAAACAGGAAGAAAGAGAGGAGGCACCAACGGACACTTGAAATATAAAATGAGTACTTTTGGAAATGTTTTAGAGAACCGAATAGTTAATTTCTCAACGACTCCATTAATGGAAATAGCAAGTTTGGCCTGCTCTCAAGATTTTAAACCATTACTGGTGCTCATTAGCCTTCCCCTCCAGCGCCAGCTCTGCGACTGTATTTTTTATAATGCACTAGAGAGAGCCTGGCAATCACAACAATTCAGAAAAACAGTCAAAATCTACCTCCCTTGCCCACAGTGCGACAGAACATTGCACTCTGCAGGCCCCTGGCACGTTCTCACACTGGCAGTGTGGCCACATTGCCTTCAACCTCATTGGGCTCACAAGTGGCATCGCTACGAAAGCCCTATGCACCATCTCCAGGGTCCCCAACCCTGTCCAGCTACACCCACCCACTTCTTCTACACCCATTGGCTTGTACCACCTGATCCTGCTTCATTCTACATGTTTCTTTATTGCATACCACGTTCTGCTTCATTCTAAACAAATACATATTTATTGTATACCACAGAACACCTACTTCTGCTTCATTCGAAATATTTATTTATTGCATACCACATTCCGCTTCATTCTAAACAAATACATATTTATTGTATACCACATTACACCTGATTCTGCTTCATTCTAAATAAATCTTTATTGCATACCACATTCTGCTTCATTCTAAATAAATACTTATTTGCTATATACCACGTACACCTGCTTCTGCTTCTTTCGAAATATTTAGAAAGGAAGCTCACCAAGGCACGGGTTGCTTCCTGGGACAGTAGAACATGGGTTTTAAGCTGACTCAGCACATAATCTAAGTAGGGTTTCTAAAATGTGCTATTCAATAAATACAGGCAGCCCAAGTTTTCAAAATAAAGCATACGATAAAACCTCACTGCAAGCTTCATAAAATACTGACGTTTCCACCCCCAAAATTCCTGCAGCACTTGGAAGCTTCCACAACCACTGAGCTGGTAAAAACCTGTCAACAGGAAAAGTAAACAATGTTTGTTCATTTTTCTGGCTTCAAATAAGTACCTATATTGTCACATCGAGTCTGAAATTTTAAGCTCTCATCCACACCTTTGAAAAGTTGCCTACAGAAGAAAGAGTTTAATGCCAAATAACAAAACAAGTATTTAAAGGGGATTCTTAGACATAAAGTTATTACTAGGATTTGTCAGGAGAATAAATCTTTATTTCCAGAGTGATTGTGCATGTTTCCCTTTGCTTCAAGAAAAAGAGGATCATTAACATTTAAATTGAACTAAATTAGACCAATTTCTACACTGAACAGCCTGCAAAGCAGGAAACATGACCTAGCATCAAGCAAACTGGCAAATCAAGTCTGTTATCAGCACCTCCTGAATAAAACCCGGCGTAATGTTGTGTACCCAGCACACAATGCATTTCTCGGGAGGGGAACAGCCCATAATGACCTTTGAACAGTCAAACAGGCATCAGAATGGCAACAGTCTGGAGATGCTGGAGTTGGAGGTAACTTTACATTTGACACGTGTTGGTCAGCAATGACTATATTTTAGGAGTCTAAATAGCTTATTGCGTTGTTGAAGTGAACTACAATGGTTCGCTATTTATCAGTATACTTACAGAAGCTGTATTAATCCTAAATCTGATTGAAAATACAACTCAAGAAAAAGAATCAGAGGAGGATTAAGAAAAAGGATTTCCCTTTCACAGCCTGGAAGGGTTTCAGTAGAGATTTGCAGACGTGCAACAACCTGCAGGACGAGGCCACCGCTGGATTACTGCACTGATGAATTACTGACCTGACAGCAGATCAACAGATCCCAGTCAGGATCCAGGCACGTCACTCCAGGCTCCACATTTAGAAAAAAAAAAACCACCTTGAGATGACATACCTGGCCTTCCACAGACAGTGTCACCCAGCTGCGACTCAGTGTCACTTCTCCACCTGAAGATACGGTGTCACACCAATTCTGATCTGTGACTGCAGGTTGAGTCCCTGTGGTGTAATTTCTTCCAAGAGCACTTAAAACAGTGTCTTGGGTAGTATTAGCTTTCGTTTTCTTAACAGGAAGAGAAAAAAAAGAATATTTTGCGCTGGCAGAGGACTAGAAAGTACTGATTATTTTTTGTTATTGTTGTTATTTTTCCTCTTGGGATCTTCCCATTTCTAATTTACACTTTTATTACTGCATCAAAGCAAAGCACGCAAGATAAAAGTTGTAACGCCAACTGCAGCCAGGTTCCTAATGGCCAACACTTCAGAGCCCTAATGAGTGTTTAACGCCTTCCTAATGCAGGCAGTGTACAATAATCATTTTTATCGTCAGGTTATGAAGTTTCTGGCTCTTCCTTGCCAAAGCCCCCTCCCTCCTCCCTCTCCTCTACCACAACACGCAGCCGCCCTGGCTCAAAAGTTAGGAAAGAAAAGGCACAGCAACATCCCTATGACATAAATTTAATAAATATAATTCAAACTTCAAATAATGTTAAGGATCTGCTACTAACAAATGCAAAACTAAAGAAATAAATTTCAAGAGTGAAACTGCAATATGCTTTCATATTTTTTAAGCCCCGATATTGCCAACAGCAAAATTAAACTATAAGAAGTAATGACAAGCTAAGGCTTAATTATTTTTGGAATACGTGCCACTCTGGAAATACCAAAGCAATTATTTTTCTTCCTGTGCTGCCATAGTCTAAAAATTAGTTAAGAGGATATAACCAGATGGGTGAAAACACTCAAATTTCTTTCTTTATTGGCGTTTTGACAGTCAAAGAGACCCGGTACAGGCAAACAGGGACGGAGTTTATCCTATCATTTGAACGCTCCAACCTTCTCCCCTCCCCGAGTATTTCATTTGCCAAATTCAAATTAAAAATTTCATTCGGTATTAGAAGTACTTAAAAGCAAAAAACAAAACAAAACAAAACAAAAAAACCCGAAAACCCAGCTCCAAACAAACAAGTATTAGCAGCTCTTAATTTTTTCTTCTTTTAATATTGCACAACTTGGAAACTTCAGTCTATTCCAAATATTTATAATTTGGCATAGTTCACAGAGCCCAACTGGACGGCAAATGTCATGCAATCACACAGAGATCATGGGTACCATCATTATAAGCAGCAAAGAAAGAATTATGAGTAAAGACTTCTTTCCTCTCCTTTTTCCACATTCATTAAGGCTTCCATCCTCCATCAGAAATGCATGCAGAGGGTGGGAATCTTCACTCTAGGAAAAAATCATTTTATTGTTGTTTCTCTTAGAACTTTTTAATTAGTTTTTTTCTGAGATTAATGATCAATTATTGTTTTGAATTTGGATTTAATTACTGTGACTGAATGGAGACTGAACCATCCCTCTAACTCCAGGACATGAATAAACTCTGGGCAAAAAAAAAAATCTTAAAATATATTTTTTCCAATGCATGAACCATTATTAATGTTTAAGCACGTTTGGCAATATAGGCAGAGCAGGGGAGTATATAACATCACCACTGATATTTTGCCTAATACATAGAAAAAAGTTTACAGCTGTTTGGTGTTAACTAGCAAGTTCTTATCAAAGAAATTAAGTGTCTGATTGCCATTTGGGGTTTGGGGTGTTTTTTTTGGTTGTTGGATTTTTTGGGGGAGTTTGGTTTTGCTTTGTTTTTTGTTTCTTTGTTTGTTTTTTTTTTAAGAACTAGTGGGAAACTTCTATTTTGCAGCTAACCATGCAAATTAATGTGACTCAAGTCATAGAATCATACAATTGTCTAGATTGGAAGGGACCTTTAAGATCATCTAGTCCAACCATCAACCTAGCTCTGATAAAACCTATCACTAAACCATGTCACTGAGCACTATGTCAGCCCGTCTTTTAAATACCTCCAGGGATGGTGCCTCAACCCCTTCCCTGGGCAGCCCATTCCAAGGCTTAATAACCCTTTCCGTGTCACAATTTTTCCTAATATCCAATCTGAACCTCCCCTGGTGCAACTTGAGGCCGTTTCCTCTTGTCCCATCGCCTATTCCCTGGGAGAAGAGACCGGCCCCCCCGGCTACACCCTCCTTTCAGGAAGTTGGAGAGAGCAAGAAGGTCTCCCCTCAGCCTCCTTTTCTCCAGGCTGAACACCCCCAGCTCCCTCAGCCTCTCCTCGTAACACTTATTCTCCAGACCCCTCACCAGCTCCATCGCCCTTCTCTGGACCCGCTCCAGCACCATCAATGTCTTTTCTGTGCTAAGAGGTCCCAAAGTCCTAGCCTTCTAATAGAGCAAATGCAAACCGACAACAATGCGAAAATAGACACCTCTGAAAACCGTTCCTACCAAAATAAACATCTTTTTGCTGGTTAGCCCTAGACAACAAAATAAACCCAGCATATTAATCCAGCTGGAGAGCAGGTGCTTTGCGAGATAAGCCCCATGCCCCACACCAGAGCTGGGTTACAGCATCTTCTACTTGAAGATTTTGAGATGCCAGTCATCGTATTCCTGACAAGTGATGAAATTCCCGGCGGACGAGCCCAGCCTTTCCCGTGCATTTCCATAAAAAACCACAACTCGCAGAGCTACAGAGATACCCCTGACAGATTCCTGCTGATCTATTAACAGTTTACTCTTGCTGATTAAACGCAAGGCAGGCAGACAACAATGCAAATTAGGAAGCAGGAAGAATCATTACAAATCTGATTCATTATGGGAAAGAAGAAAATAATTTCAAACAGGACTAATAAAATAGTTAAAAACACATTTTCCACTGCATCCTAATTTCAGTTAATTATAAAAAGACAACAAACTGTTTAGAAACACTGAGTTTTGACTTGAAAATGGAAAACTTTAGTAATGGTTGAAGTCAAAATCTGCAGGAGCTTTTTGCAAAGACTGACTGACCTGATTAAGGAAAAAGAAGTACTTTAATTCATATGGAATTTAAAATCTGCCTTTAATGATTAAAGACTAAAAGCTAATCGGAATAAACTTGGGTATATAAAATGCAATAATTATACAATTATGATGATATATAAAATGACTGATATGGTAGGGCTTGGGTTTAATAACACGATATGGGATACACTGTCACAATGGCCTTAGTAAATCAACCATACGCTATTCAAAATTATTTATCTTTGATTTCTTTTCCCTTCCCAACTAAAAGCTCTGCAGAAGCCCCAGCATCACTGACTGTATCTGAAAACATCAGTTACTCTTGCATGAAATTGAACTTTATGAAGAATAGGAAGTTACTGACAATCTTCAAATTTTGAAGCATAATAGAAATGTTTATCTTTATACTTGGCATAATTTAAACATTTATACACTAGTAATTTAAAATGGCTGAAATGCCTCACGGTTACAGGGTTTACAAATGATAAGTGAACAATCCAGTAGCATTTAAAATGCTGCTTTTTCAAACACCCTATTTCAGCATTCTGCTCCTATTCTATTCCATGGAATATAGGATTTTAATTTTCTCCTATTACAGTAAGCAATCACGCCTCTATCAGTTTTCCATCCTTACAACAGATGTGCCTATTCAAACATTAACCTCCCCCCAAAAATACAAAAATAAAGCCCACTAACGAAAAATGATAAATACAGTCTTTTTTAACCATATATATAGCATACACAGCCTTAACGTTTTAGCCCATAAATGCCATAAAAAACAGAAAACAAGAAAAAATGTTTGCTAAAAACAGTCTGTGAACAGAAGCCTACCAACAGGGCAAGTTTTAATATTATTTTCATATACGATCAACTGTAATTTGCGTATTTGTAATGAATGTTCCAGCCCTAAAGTTACTGTTTATTTCTTTTAGTAGTGAAATACTCTAAGCATTACTTATTTGGGGTTTTATTTTGTTTCCTTGAGAAGCCAGACATGGGTCACTGGATGGACTGAGTGCTCCCTCTTCCAACTCTGAACAATAAAAATACACAAGATACGATGCATCAAATGAAATGCAGACAACTTTTCTGCAGTCTTTAAAAGGAAGAATTCCAATCAGCTACGATAGGTAGGATAAACCGGAGAAACAGATTTAGTAATGCATGTATGTTTGGGCTCATTATGCCTATAATCTGTTAAAGTATATGACAGCAATTCAGAAAAAGTTTTAAAGCTTGGATTTGGTTCAAAACCTCATTCAACATTTGGGTTTGTTTATCAGGTAAGAATTTCCATACAGAAAACCAAGATGAGCTGCCTGAAATTTCAGTGGGTCCATTTCACATCTGGTCAAAACTAACGTAAAGATACCAGCTGTACCTCATCGCCTCCGCTCAGACCTGTCTGCACCCAGATCCCGTGCCCAGGAAACTACTGAACCCGGCCAAGACCACGGACTCCCACAGCAGAAAAAAAAAGAAACCACCACCAAAAAAAAAAAAAAAAAACCACAACAAAACTTCTTCAAACTCTGAATTTTGAAGATTGAGATCTGATTTGGACCAAACTCAATTCCTCAGACTGAACTGGAGATGTGCTGTGAACTGAAGTTACTGCATCTTTTAAACCCTGACAAATATCTATCTACACGAGCCTGCTCTATCAGCAGTTTTGCTTCTTTTCCTGGGATGCTTAACTCTGCTGAAAGAAGCTCCATTCCAAGTTTTCAGTGTATAGAAAACTCCTATTCATTCGCTCCTGAGGCAGTTCATTTACAAAAGACTCATACAAAATTAAACAATAAATTAAATCTGAGTACAAGTTCATGATTGGGTTTAAACAAACATCTGTTTCTTAGACAACAGAAAACCCATTTTATTTTATTTTTTTAAAAATCGCTCTGGAAATATGAAGGTGATTTTTCTTTCCTGCATCTTTTAGTTTTGCTGTAATTGCAATATTCAATCCAGTTCAAAATAGCTGCAGCTGACACCAAAGTAGAAAAAAAAAAAAGGAACAATCCAAGTTTCTTAAACCCAAAAGCTGACTTAATCAACAGAAAAAAAACAGGTTTTATTGGACTTTATCCCCCATTTAGTGGGTGCACAGCAGTAACTGTCCATGCTGCAGAACCAGGACACAGACATTATACTGAATTTAATGTTTTCTTTTGGTCTTTATAAAAGACAAACCAATAAACTGAAATAAAGCTACAATGGACTCTCCTCATTAAGTAAATAAAATAAACCAGAGAACACAATATCCTAGGGCTACGTACACCTTGACACTGAGGCTCCTTTTGGTTTCAGGATCAATTTGATTTTTCTCTTGCCTGCTGGTAGAGCTAATGAAGAAAACCCACCTCTTCCACCTTCCCAAACTCTGTTCAGGAAAAGTTTCTTGACTAAACTAGATGACTGAAGAAATAATATGATCATTGCCTGTGTATTTGTGTATAGCATTATATATTTGTGTATATATTACATATTATGTATATACAAATATTTGTATACAATGCATCTATTGTATACAATAGATTGTATTATCACTAACTTCCTAGTTTAGGAGTACAATCACATATTGAAAAGGCAAGAAACCTGATTTCTAGATTTTTCAACGCTGAATTCAGCAATAAACCAAGTGTGTAAACAGTCGTGAACTTTAACCACCGCCCTTCTGTACGTAACCACAGAACTCGTACAACAAGGTGTTGTACAACCTGCCCTCGCCGCTCTACCCATTTATTTCCATCATGCTCTGTGGGAAGGGCAGAATTTAACAAAATAAAATTACATATTGAAGGTGGGCAGCCAACGTGCGTCGCACGGTATTGATTTATGAAGGGTGGCCGTAGGCAGAAGAGGACCACGTGCTGTGTATGTACACACACCTCCAACACAGCCTCCAAGGATGATGGATTTCAAGCCACAGATCAATTAACTCCTGTGCATATAAAAAAGCATGTAATTTTTGGACAAGATTTACAGAGAAGTAACCTGCAATCTCTAATCTTCAGCAATGGTAAGAGAAAGACTGGTTTATAGACCCTCGTGATGTCCCTCAAGGAGCCAAGGAACCATCTTCAGCAGAGCCAGAATGTCAGTACCTGCTGTTTCCTGGAGCTAAGACATCCATGCAAACACAGTTTCCTCTTAAAAATACAAAATGGTAAACTTTCACATTTAAGAAAGACTGTATTTGGGAAAATATTTGACTAGTGTAAAATGAGTGGGCTAGATTTTTTCCAAGACGTTTGTCATCTTAAGATATTTAGCATTTTCACTAGTTAATCAAAAATTAAACCATTGTGCTACATAAGTTTCTATTTTCAATTCTTTTTTAAAAATACACTTATTTCCTGCAGCAGATAGATTTTTGCGTTTTTAAATGAGTTGGAAATACCATAAAGCAGATTAAAACCAACACTGAAGTAACAGAACATGGAACCCTTCACTTCTAGACCATCTCTGGAGAGCGCTTAGAGACGCTCAGTGTGTCGTTGACCTTCACAGCACGAGAAAAGAAGTGTCCACCGAAGCCCTGTACATGGGTCACCGCAGTAACTAATCCCTCTTTCACCCAGAAACCTGTCCTGAGTCTTCTACATGACATAGAAAGGAGGTAATGGGAATAGTTACATCAAGACTTGCATTTAAAACTTTTTTATAACACTCTTATTAGCCCAGTGCCTCCAGCGTTGTGGCTGGATGGGTAATGAGTTGAAAAGTCTGGCTTGAAATAAGGACCATCCCTCAGGGAGGTGGGAACCAGGTGAGTGGAGCCACCAGCCTTCGCACCCGACCACAACTGCAGAAGACGTGTTTTTTGAACAAACTATCACATATGAAGATGTGTGACCTTGCTCTCGCAACCCTTCCGTTCCCATCCTTCATGGTAAGAGTTTTACTCTACCTCTTGATTTTTAATAGCTCAGCACGTTCTAAACACAGATCTTACAAAACCTTCCTTTTGTTTAGAAGGCTTTGGTTTTTTCCATTTCATT
Source organism: Arenaria interpres (assembly GCA_013399435.1). NCBI lineage: Eukaryota > Metazoa > Chordata > Aves > Charadriiformes > Scolopacidae > Arenaria > Arenaria interpres. Next base: position 230,079 of record VXAK01009144.1, read on the forward strand.
TGAACGCTCTCTTCTACTGTTAGAACCGAGCCAATTAAAACCACAAAGGTACCTGTAAGTAGGTACCTTTGCTGCTTTCGTATTTACCTTCGCTAAGATAAAGGCACTTGAGAGTTATCGCCAGATTTTAACCCCGCAGTGCCCTCAGAGCTCAGGCAGTTCCCATCTGCCCATCTCAAATGAGCCTCTAAGGTAAAAAGTGAAGCAAGAGATTTGCACAAAGCAAAATGAGGGAGTAACCCAAGCCCATGTTGGTGCTATTTGGCCCAAAATTGAAACAAGTCCTCTTCTGTCTCATTCCATCTTATGGCTTTGAGTCTTCAGAGTACAACTCAGCACCTCACCATAACAGATGCAAGCTACCACTTTTTTCACCTTCCTACCAAAAAGGAGCCTACCTCTGTACATTCAAAAGGCTGGAGCACCTCTCCTATGAAGATGGGCTGAGAGAGTTGGGGTGGTTCAGCCTGGAGAAGAGAAGGCTCCGGGGAGACCTTAGAGCCCCTTCCAGTCCCTAAAGGGGGCTACAGAAGAGATGGGGAGGGACTCTAGACCAGGGAGTAGAGCGACAGGATGAGGGGTAATGGTTTTAAACTGAAAGAGGGGAGCTTTAGATTAGATACTAGGAAGAAAATCGTGACTGTGAGGGTGGTGAGACACTGGCCCAGGTTGGCCAGAGAAGCTGTGGCTCCCCCACCCTTGGAGGGGTTCAAGGGCAGGCGGGATGGGGCTTTGAGCAACCTGGTCTGGTGGGAGATGTCCCTGCCCAGGGCAGGGGGGTTGGAACTTGATCTTTAAGGTCTCTTCCAACCCAAACCGTTCTATGATTCTATGATTCTATGAAAACATCAGAATATTTAGTGGCAGTCATCTATTGTTGGAGCAGACACCATGTTACAGCAAACACAAATTCCCTCCAAAGCAATAGCCAACTAATTGCATGTCTTACATAACCAGCTTGTTAAAAGAAACAACAACAAAAAAGCAGAAGTTAATTGCATTTTGATATAAAATCTTTACACCTTTTGCAGATGAGTAGGTTATTTCACAGTTTATTATAAAACATCTTCTGTTATCATTAACTGAAAGTTAATACTTTTCTGGTGTGGCGGCTTGAGCGTAGGAACTGCAATGAGACACCAACATGAATTTTAAGTTGCTGCATATGGCAGCAGTACAGATCTGACCTGCCAGCCAGAAACAATACATAAAAGAGTACATAAAAATTAGAGCTTACATTTTTCGAAGTATTGAGCTTCCCTTTGTCACCAAAATAAATGGCTCAACACATGGATGGCAGAACTTTTCTGGAGTACAAGGCCCAAATTAAATGGCTAAGGAGTAACTGCAAGTCTGGGTTCTCAAAGTGTTTTAAGTTTTTAAGAGAGAACTGGGTGTTTCAATTGATTTTTCCCCTGTAAAAAAAAATGCATGCATTTTACCCATTTAAGTTTTTTTCATAAAATGAAAGCAGGCAAAAAATATATTATTCAAGTAGTAGTAGGGTTCTTCAGAAAAGACAAAATTGAGGGTGGTTTGGTGTTTTTAATTTTACAGAGCAGGCTCTGCAGTCACATAGAGATGCCACCTTAGTCCTGCTCAATAAAAAGAATGCAGATACATGTATTGATTTAGACATTTAACCTTATATGAAAATATTTAAAGCCAGAACTTGCTATAGAAAGCCTTCAAAAACTGCATCATTGCTCTGTGCCCTTGAAAGGGCCACAGCTGCCTTCCTCACCGAGGTTCATCCCGACAAAACACTCAACGTTCACACGACACATTTTGTCTCTGTGTGTTCTTAATAGGCTTCCGTTTTCCTGCTGGAGCTCAACCTGTCACTTTGGCCACCTCAAATGCCTGCAAGCCTCGATAATATTTTTTCCTACCCCTTTTTTGAAGGCAAGGCAGAGGAAAGTCAGCCAGAAGGGTTCAAGCATCAATACGCCACTGGCAGATACTCTTACGAGGGAGCAATTTCCTGCCGGAGAGTTGGCACCAGCCACTACAAGCTGCCTCTCGAAAGCCATCTTTGTCCTACTTTCCTTAGTTTACTTATTCAATAAGAGGTCACAGCATCGCTGCAATGGGCACAGAGTTTGAGAAACTTCAGGTGCTGTTTGGCATCAGTGCTCACCACAAGGTGCATGAAGAGAAAAGATGAGAACCTAAGTGAAAGAAGCAGAAGGGATAGAGGTGCATCTATCCCTAGCTGAAACAGGGAGAGAAGTAGAATATTTTTCAAGGGTGTTCTGGGAGTTTCCGTCACTGAGGAGCCTCCCCACATGCTAGAGCATTGGAAACATCCTTCATTTGAATACAGATCATGGAATCATAGAACGGTTAGAGTTGGAAGTGACCTTGAAGATCACTGACTTCCAACCCCCTGTCATGGGCAGGAACAACTCCCACCAGACCAGGTTGTCCAAAGCCCCATCCAGCCTGGCCTTGAACACCTCCAGGGATGGGGCAGCCACAGCTCCTCTAGGCAACCTGGGCCAGTGTCTCACCACCCTCACAGTCAAGATCTTTTCCTTAGTACCAACATAGTATTTGGCACTAAGATTAAATTTGCTGTATTTTTGTACAGAGACAACTAAAATAGCACTAATTTGGCACAACTCTCAGGACCACACAAACTGCCTCCTCGCTTTACACGACATAGACATTTGGAGAGAAAGCAAGAACTTTTTGGTCCCACAAGCACCTACTCAGGATTCTGAGAGTCTCCATCACTCTTTGCCATCGTGGTGAATTGCCCTCGACTGTCCTTCCAAGGGCCAGTTCTTTGGAGCTCTCTAACCCATTTTTCTCTCTGTAGCTTCAGTTCTCCTGGAGAGGAAAGATCATCTTCCTCCACTTACCTCAACAGGAGGGCTCCAAGCAGCATCTCCTCAAAGACCATTTAGGATGGGGGCAAAGAAAGGGAGGTTTATCCTACTCTGCCTGCAGGGATCCTTGCAGTGAAATTTTGATGAGAGCACAGCCTGTGTTTCCAGTCAACTAAAATGACTATTTTTGGGGATCACCTCAGTTCTCCCTCTTTTTTCACCTCCAGACAAACCTCACGAACCATAAGCAGACGTGCCATGAAACAACACGTGTGGCACTAGGCCTTATGATGATTGGAAAGGTAGTCTGCATTTCTAATGTCACACTCGTTACACTCTGTTCTGAAATTCAAACACATTTAAAAAACTCTTCCTCCTACTCTTCCTCCTTCCTCAAGTCACAATTTCAATTTTACTATTTTAAGCCAGACTTAACATATTTACACTGACACCCATCGTCAAGGTTCAAGGCAAGAAGTACAGAAATAAGGTTCCAGCCTTTGTCTCATCTGGCCCTTGGAATTGTAATTGTTCCACAACAGAGAAAAATCAACCAAATGACAACTGCAATTTTAAATGCACCTCTAAAACAGGAAACATTAGAGGGTCCCACGGTGAAAAAGGGTCTTTGATAGAACTAGAATTTGCTTTCTTGCATCTCAAACACAAATTTCTCTGGAGATAGCTCAAAAAAATCTGGTAAGAAACAAAAAAACTCTTCAGCAATAAAATATTTTTAGTACGTAAACAAACCAAAATATTCTCATTTGCATACGGTACATCTTCATCTCCTCTGACATTTTTTATTTTTATCCTGTATAACAATGCTACTCACAAACTAAATAACCAAAAAAGCAGGCAACATTTCTGATGCCAGATGCTGAAGATCAATAGCTATTTCCCAAAGTTTATGGCATAATTAAAATTTGTAACAGGAATAATTTTCTTTTCAACCCCTCAGGCTAAGCCTAGAATTATTGACTAAGTCAAAGTTATGTAGTGTAGCGTTTTTTATTATGTTTATGGATAATATAAAGGATTTTATGGTTTTTACATGTAATCTGGTAAGTATAGAAAAAGTAAATAGGAAAAATTCTCTATATCAGCAAAGTGAGAGTTATAAACATTTTGTTGTTTAGGTATGTAGGGGACATGGGTTTATATAAATTTCTGTTAGTTAACCATCAGCTACACCACAGTTTACAGGTGGATAGCCAGAATGCCCATGAATCAACCAACAACTGAATTTACAGGTCTGTGGAGCTCGATGGCCAAGAAGCCTTTTTCCCAGGGAGAGCCATGCAAGGCACCGGAGTCTCCACACCCCTAGAAGCTGCAGTGATATGGTGTCTGTAATTTAATTTACTGGAATGGCTTTATCTTTATAACCAAAGAGTTCACCTATGCTTTCTTCCACCCAAGGCATATTGAGAAGAGACCTGAAGAGAGAAAGGAGAGCAAAGGAGAAGAGATCACAGCTGAAGGAGGACATCTACGCATCGTCTCTATGAGGAGAGAGAAAAAGTAATTCTGCTGCACAGCCAACATTGCCATCTTTTGGGTTTACTGTAACTCTAAGACTTTCAGGTCAAATATATTCGATTGAGAAGTGAAAAGATGTGTATTTGTTTCCTGTCAGCCCTAAAAACTCAGCCTTGGGCAGTGGAAATCTAACTGGATTATTTCTTGCTCATATGTCTCAATCAATGCTAATAGCAACACAAGCCAAATTAATCTGATCCTCTGATACCACTGCAACCCCATTACTTTCATCGCATTTTCACAAGTAAAATATAACTAGAAAGTTGGTAAACATTTCTGCTGATGAAGCACAAGAACAAATACAGTCTGACTCAGCCCCTCTTTGCAGCGCTAGCAGGAATAAAATGCGGAAAACTTAATTGTGTTATGAAGGCACATAAAGCTGAGCTTACACAGACAGCAGAAATGCCACTTTTATACAAGCACTATTTGAAGAAAAAGATGAATATATATACAAATCGACAAAGCCAGCTATTATAAAACTATGCACAGCACTATAGACTCACAGGAACATTCCAGCTAAAAATCTCAGCTCCACTTTCTATGACTGTTTCTACAGGGATGGACTTACTTAACTTTAGGTTATGCTTTTTAGTCTCCTGAACGCTAAGGAGGTCTTCGGTATTTTACCAAAATATAATCAGAAATACAGAAGCTGGACAAAGGCCAAAGCAGCTGCGGCACTGATCAGCCAGCATGGACCCCTAGCACCAGTGCAGGTCCGAAGGCACTACACAGAACACGCACATCTTTCTTGAGAGAGAAGAACATGTGTCATGGTTTTAGCTGGCATGGAGTTAACTTGCTTGCTGGCAGCTGGCGTGGTGTTATGCATTGGCTTTAGGATGAGAATAGTGTTGATGGGTGGGGACGTGGGTGGTTTGGGTTGTTGCTGAGCTCTCAAGGCCTTTTCTGCTCCTCACAGCATCTCACCTAGATGCTGTGCTGGGAAGGCACAAGAAGTTGGGAGTGGACAACTTCCCAGCCAACCAAAGGGATATACCATACCATGGGACATCCTGCTCAGTATATAAAGGTGGGGGAAGAAGAAAGGGGGAACATTCTGAGTGATGGTGCTTGTCTTCCCAAGTCACCATTACACGTGATGGAGCCCTGCTCTCCTGGGGATGGCTGAGCACCTTCCTGCCCATGGGAAACAGTGAATTAATTCCTTGTTTTGCTTCGCTTGCATGGCTTTTGCCTTCCTTAAATTGTCTTTATTTCAACCCGCAAGTTTTTTCTGACTCTTAATCTTCTGATTCTCTCCCCCATTCAAACTGGGGTAGAGTGAGCAAGTGGCTGTGTGGTCCTAGTTGCCAACCGGGGCTAAACCACAACGTGACAAGTCGTCTTGGAGCTAACCACTGGTTTGCAATGGTTTCTAGCTACTTTCCTGATGTAAATCTTTCTTGCTTCTCTGACCTGATGCAAATGGAACAGTTTTGCAGTTGTTGTTCCCAGTTCTATATACTCCACAACCACGAGCTTCGTAAAAATTAATGTCTCTATCATAGTCATGACAAATACACTTGAACTGCATCCTACAGAGTTCTTTTTTTTTCTCTGAAATAACGAGAGCTAGAAAATACCATAAAAGGTAATGAAATCCCAGTATTTCTGAACAACACGTGCTGCTCTTTAGCAAACGGGGCAGCATTTGTTCTGTAAATACGGACATGTCCACACTTCCTCAGGGTTGCACAGCTTTCTGTGCAATTAAAAATTAATCTTAGGATATGAAGAAATGAAGTCACTGAAAAGTAATTAAACTTGATTTCTCCCTTTCCTCTCTACCTAAGACAGATCTTCAACTACATTTACGGCTGCATAAATCAACTGATCTCTGATAAAGTGGTTTGGAAAAATACGCTTCCAGAAGAACATCCAAACCACCTGAAATTTGCCTGAGCATTGTCAAGTTCATCTGACAGAGACAGCACAACTACAGAAGCCTCATTCCCTCAGTAATTAGGACTAAAATAGCCACCCCACCTGCAACTTTTGTACATGTGCTAAATTTTAACTACTTGTCATGACCAGGGAAGCTCGCAATAACTATTGAAACTCCTATGACAAAAGCAACATTACTAAGAGAGTCCAAAAGTCTTTACACGGTGCACTTCTCTTGTCTCTTTTCAAGGAATGTGCACGCAACGTGACGTAAAACACTTTGTGTCTCTCACATTTTGTTTGAAAGCCTTCACAGTGTGCTCTTAGTTGAATAATTCATAGTTTCAGAGGGGTAAATTCAAACAGAATGCCTTCTCCCCCAAACAGCCTGCTTGGCCTTACAATTAGCAACGCGTGAGTGAGATGGAAAATTAATCGAACGCTCATTAAAATTTCCTTCCACTGCTGTAGAGTTGTTTCATACACCTCAGGATATATGATACATTAATAACGTATACATTATGACAATCTGGAAGTGCACAGAGTCGCCCTGAACAACTAAGAATAGCAGGAGAACTACAAAAATCTCCAGATTTCAACAAGTCTGGAATGACCAGTTTCAAATTTTTGAAAATTCACTACCTACTACACAGGGGAGCGTTATTGCACAGGTATTTTGCCAGTACCCTTTTTATTTGGCTTCGAAGTCCTAGGTAATGGCTATTTCTCCTATTGGCTTGAATCCAACTTAAATAACAATGACAATGGTACACAAAAAAAGAACCCAAGAACAAAACACATCGACACATGATCACTGAAAAGCAGGAATTCTTCCAGTGAAGTCTATCATTTCATCATTACTTGAAGCATACTATATTACAATGTAACGTTACTCCATTACAGACAGGCAATGTCCATAAATCTAGCGGAATATTAGGAATATCCTAAGCTTGAAGGGAATAGTTAAGAGACCTGGCCTTGGGGAAAAAAAAAAATCAAACAAAAAAAAAATGCAAAAAACCCAACAACAAAAAAACCCCCAACAAAACAGAAAACATACACTTAGAAAAAAATTCTAAATTTCTTCATCATGATGATATTTCAATCAAGAAAGCAACCTTGCTTGTCTTTACAAAGCACATCTCAACAACCCACTGCAAGACAGGATGTTTTAGGATACTGTCCCAGGATTATACCACCTCATTTGTGGTGGAACTCAGTGGAGATGTCGGTTTTCAAGCAAAGGAAGATGAAAATAAAATAAACGCCCTCACCACCACCCTTTTCCACCAGGACTGTGGAACCCAATCCCTGTACAGAAGTGGAAAAAATTCCAGCCACTTCTGGAAATCTTCCAGTTCTTGAAGGAGAAGGAAAGAGAAACCTTGTCAGGACGTACTATGAATGCAGAGCACTCTCTAGATTATGAACGAGTGTCATATCTGCATAAGTAGTTTATGTAAACCTTGGATTCTTCTGCCTGAACTGCTAAGACCACGTTGATATTCCCTCTGCATCAACCTCAGTTCTTCACTTTTCTCCAGTAAGTGACAAACTTTCAGAGAAAAGAGGTACGGGAGCAGCTAAAATAAACATAACACTTAGCACACACACTGAAGAATGATGTATCGGGGGAAAACCCAAGAACTTTTGGAAAAACATGCCTCCAGAAGAACATTCAAAAATACCTGAATCTGATAGACCCTACAGCCAGCAAGCGTTTATTTCTACATTTGCTAGAATTTCAAAGTTTGAAGTAGCTTTATGATCAAGATTATGAGGAAAAGCTTTCGGACACTTTGCAAACATCATCCTTTTACTATACATCTACTACATTTTCAATTTCAGTTCTATTTATTGTAGCGAGATGTTGCTATCTTGTTTCATTTTCAGGCATATATATTAGGGTGCAATCATCTGCAACATACCTCTAAGAACTGGAAAGCAGTATAATGGCAAAACAACTATAATACGAAGCAGATTGGGAGCTGGAAGTCTTGGGTCCAATAACCAGTTCTGCAGTGGATTCTCACCAATGGAGAGAAATTCACTGCTATCATGCTTCAATTTATGCAGTTTTCTCGGTTTTAATGTGCTTATGTTAGTGAAGATATTTCTGTAGAACTGAAATCTGAAACCCTGACTGATGAGCACATAGAAACTGGGAAATCAAAGCTTTAAAAAAAAAAAATAAAAAAAAAAATAGCATACCTGTGATAAAAGAGTTAAAAGCACCTAAAAAATGTTGGAATGACTTAAACTGAAGTCAAAAGAGCGCTCTGTGCTGATCCAGCTGCTGATGGCTCTGCAGGAATATTCGAATCTCGTATTTTTCACAGCACCGGGATAGTGATCAGAACATACTTCTCCAGCTCTCTAGATTCACCACTTCGAAATGAAAGTCAAAAATCTACAGGAGGCAGCAATAAAATGAATTATTTTAAATTACCCATTGTTACTGTACCCAGTTGGTGAATAGAGACAATCTGTGTAAGAAATGCTGTCACAGGAAACCCTGACTATTATCACTCAAAAGGACCCAAGAAGGGACCCAATGATGTTCTGCTAATAATTGTCCAGAGAGCAAACAGGCACTCGGTTCTGAGGACTGAGGTCATCGACCGCAAAGTGGGGAGGAAGCATTTTTACAATGGAACTTCAGAGTTACCACCTCTTGTCAGAGAACCCCAGTTAATAACTGCAGCTGATTACAGCATTCATTAGCATCATTCAGCATCCTGCTCAAAACCACAAACCTGAAACAAGATCGTCCTTCACCCAGCTGAGCAAGAAGGGTAAACCTGGTGGCCAAGAAGCCCTCTCTCACTAATAAAGGAAAGCTTGAGACCAGAAAGACGCCAAAAAGAAATTAACTTCCTGGGACATTAGCTTTTTGATAATTTGAAAATGCCGTGTTCTTTATGCAAGCTCTTGATATCTTCCTATCACCTTTCTCAGCAAAAAAGTAGTAGTTCCTTCGTTTAGATCTGGTCTGTAAATGTTTCATGTGACTACACATCTATTGATCTAAAAATCAACATCAGAACTCAAGAATAAACCCTAAGGAACACACACTTCGGAGCTCATCCAAAGCCCAGATTAATTATGGAAGGAATCTGAACTTGGTGGAAATTATTTTAAGAAATATTATACTTATTTAATCCTATGTTTGTATTAAGGATATATATAATGAAACCCTCTATAAAAATGCTTTAGATATGCTAATAAACAGCACATAAGGGAACCCTGAAAAAACCCAAATTTGTCAGGGTAGTATATTAATAATGCCCCTCTCATTCTTGCTCGCTCTCTGTGCCTTCCGAAAACTGAAATAAGCTGCTTTAACTTGAACTTGTCAATTTAACTCTGGCCTCTGCGGGTTAGATGGGAAAGCACATATTTACACACCCTTAGCAAGCCAGCAAAACTACTGTGATCATCTCGCAACACAATACAGTGTAAAAATCAATTACAACTCATGTACAATATCATAAAATTAAAATTTACAGTAATTACATCTTTTGGGGCTAATATTGTCATACTCTCTGGTAAACAGTACTTAATTCACAGGAAGACTGAAAACAACAACGTATGTGAAGGAATGGATCTTGACTCTAAAAGCAAAAAAAAAAAAAACAAAAACCAAAACAAACCACAGCCAACAACAAAAGCAAAAAAAAAAACCAACCACAAATCAGAAAAATACAAGATATTCTCAGTCAGTTGCAGTGCATTTTTGAAGGGCTCTCGCTTGAATGAGGAATCAGTTCATGGCTGGCAGTCAAAGCCCCTATTGTTCTGGGCTTTGCTCTTTTCAGTTGTCACACCCAGGCTGCCAACCTCCCTAGAAATGCAGCTCTGAAGCCTTTCCAGAAGTAGCAGAGTAACGACGGGACCAAACCAAGAGCTAATTTATTCTCTGAGCTTACTGTACACGGCGCAGAAACAAAACTGCCGTGACGGGAGAGTGACCTTCTATTTACTGATTGACCAGATGGCGAGAATTACTGACTTCTGTGAGCCTCGAGCCGCCTTCACCATCTGACGGCTGTTTGGTGAAATCAAATAAAAGGTCTCTGCGTAGTCTTTAGCGCACAACCCTAATCATCACAAGACCATTGTGTTGTGCCCTTAGAAGAACACGCTGCCGGGAAAGGCAAGGAGGGAACGGGACCGAAACCCTCGGATCCTCAAAAAGGGGTTTTTCATGGCAGAACTGGGACACGTGGGAATAGAACAGCAAGGAGGTTTGTGCACCTGCTGCCCAGGCCGTATCTCTTTTCCTAATGAACAAGTGACGCCAGCCTCCAGGGCTGTCAATCTGGCACCTTTAGTAACTCACACAAGCGCAAAGTTCTCTAAAAATAAATAACTTGAAAAGAAATGCAAGTTCTCTCACTAGCAGTGGTTTTGACAGGTATCTTGAGTAATGTTAATTTTTCCACCTTTTTTTTTTTTCCCCTCCCTTAAAAAATACTAGTTGAATCACCAATTATTTTGGACAGTTTCTAAAAACAAGCACACGTGGAAATAACCCAGGACATCAGATTGATGGCAATTGAAAAAAATTATACCAGAGGGGGGTGTGTTTGCATGCATGTACAGACAGAACATTTTTATTTAAAAAATGGTATCACTGTGCAGCCCTAATTCCTGTCCCATTTCCACCAATGCAAATCAAGAGAAATTCCATTTGACTAAGCTCACTTACACTAATGGAGAAAAGGCACAAATTAAGTCAGAATCGCAATCATGGTTCCCAAAAGACCTGTATAAAATACAATGGGCCTGAAATTGTTTTACATCAGTTTTATCAATATGATTTTACTAGCAGCAGTGAAACAGCTTGTCACATACAGCACGAAAAATAAGATCAAAATTAGGCTGGATGTATTTCCCAACAGCAAACCCCTATAACCTCAAGTCAGATCCTGAATGAAGAAAGAGAAGAAAGAAAAAACATCGACTCTCTCACTACCAAGCCAGAAAAAGTGCTTAGAACTGTATATTACTGAATATTACTAATGCTTTTTTCAAAATTAAGATCTGGATCAAAATTTAATTTACTAGTGTATGTTTTCTGTATAGTATGTACATATTTTATTAACACGCACCAAAAAAAGCAGTGGAATAGGCGTTCTCTGTGAACAAAATCTGCTCTGGCATTAACAGAGTTATTCCCAGTTAACACAGGTCTGAGAGGCATATTTGAATCCCAGTATGACATGCTTGCGTGTCTATAAAGAATCACTTCAGGGAAAAAAATAGCAATACAGCTTCTCATTGACTAGAAAGTTACCGTTTCAGCTCTCAGAAAACCATTTGCAAATTTTACAATAGCTTGAGGATTCTTGCAAAACCCAAAATAGATACAAAGCCCGATCCCTCGCTGATATGCAAAGCAGGAGAAAGAGGCCAGGAAGAGACTGGTAAAGTCAAGCAAAAAAAAAAAAAGCACAGGTTGAATGTCAGGGGAAAAAAAAACCACTGAATGCTAAGAAGATAAAATAATGGAATAATTCTGCAGGAAGATAATATTTCCTGGCACGTTAAAACTGTCTGTTGGAAGAAAAAAGGGCTACTGGGAAAACATTCTTTCTCAAAGCAAAAACTTGACATTAATGTTGCAAAAGAAGGACTAAGCAAGATTTATGAACTGTTGTGTTCAGGCTTCTACTGAAAATTTAAAACACCTAGGACAGACTACTCTGTTCTTACAGCTAGTCACACTAGTGCGTTAAGGGCTATTCTACATTCCTGTGTTGGTGTTACCTTAGCACAGCCCACAGAAGAAAAAAATAAAAGGCAACAAGCTGGAATAAGCCAAGAATGCAAAAAGGAGAGAATATCCTTCATCTTCATGCATCTCCCATTCCCTGCTCACACGCAACAGGTGCTCCATTTGTGCAAAATAGTTGTGCAAAGCATTTCCCAGCCATAAAAAAAATATTTACAGAAGATTGAACTAAGCTACAGAACCTCAACACCCACAGATCACCGCAAGTTTAAAGCGACCTTTGTTGACAATACAGTGCCAAATGCTTACACGATCTCATCAGACCGCCCCTTCCCCTCCTAAATTCACGCAGTGCTGTGTTTTTTTTTTTTTTCTTTAAAAAACAACCAGGCTGTATGGGAGAGATGAAGGATGCGGATTTCCTCCTTTCCCCCAAACACATGCAAAAACACGTCTCCTCGCGTGGATGCACAGCACCGGCTGCAACCGCCGCCGGCGAAACCAGCTCCCGCAGGCGGAGACTTCCAGTGCCCCAAAACTTCCAAACGGCGCCGCGCTTTGCAGGAGGCACGTGCTTACCTTGCTGGGACGGACCGGGGACGCCAGATTCGTTCTCCCCCATTTCTAGAACACAATAAACTCCCCCCCTGAGGAGCCAAGCCGTTTGATCGAGTTGACTCGGTTGCCGTGCAAGTTTTGACCTCCTGACTTTCGACTGCAGCGCGGTAACCGTATACCTGACTTTCTTCTGTGAATAATTAGTACCCTGCTTCCCCAGCTACCTGGGCTCGCCTGACCTGTTTCTCTATAAACTGACATCATATCCTTTGATCTCCTTCGATTACCATGTGCTTCAGGGCAAGGCTGCTTTGTCTCCTCTTGGACTCTCCCACCCTTTCCTTTCGCTTTCACGCAGACAAGGATCTGTAGACTATTTTCTCTTTACCCGGCAGGTGTTTTAGTCAAAATGCCAACGGAGAGTTTGCAGCTGATTTTAAAGATATTCTGAATTTGCATTTCATAGGGAAACTAAACGATAACTATCAAGCCAATCTCTGTGGGAAGGGAACTCTGAGCCCCAGCTCACCGCCTGGGAGAGGGATGATCCCGCAGATGCGGTGCCCTTCGGCAAAAGGAACCCAAATCCTAACCCACCCGTCCCCTCTCTTTCACAAAGATTACCTCCAAGAAAAGACTACTTGAACATTGTCCTTTTGAGATCGTTTTGACTGTGCAACAGAAAGGGCTTAGAAATAAAACAAAACGTTATTTTTCTCTTCTCCCCCTCCGTCTCCAGCACAAAGACACAAACTATTCAGATAATCTTATCCAGCCAGACTTCACGTTGAGTTCTAAGAAAATATTTGTTCTTTTCTGCTGTGGAAATCAAATGGCAGGTGTCTGATACATTCGTGATCAATGTGTTGAACAAGTACACCTGCCTGCCCGCAAAGTTCGTTCTATTTTAACATTTACATTTGCAACGGCTAATGACAAAAACCAAAGGGAAGCCACAGCACTATTTTATAGGAACAAACAATGACGAACTAAAAGACCTAAATCCCAACGTTGACATCCAGCTGCATTACGCTCGAGGTGGTCTAATCAATAGCATCAGAAATTTTTTTAATCCACTAGAAAGTAAATCTTTTTTGAAAACTCAACTGTCTTGTCTTTTTCTTCCTTTTATTTTAAAGTACTGAGATAATTATTTATTAGAACAGAAACACAGAAGGGCGAGGAAATTGAAGATAGCTTTTCAAGATATTTCAGGCTAGGTAAAAATGTACCTTTTTTAGTCAGAATTTTTGAAACAAACTACGCTAATTCAAACAAAAGTCTTACTTTGGAACAAGACTATCCCCACAGACAGCAGCACTCTTCAAGCTAATCGTCACATAGGCAGAAGTAAAAACATCTTTATGTCCTTTAGTGATTCACCATCAACTTTTTCTGCACATATTAAGCACCCTCCTCATCCACACATGCAATCAGCTTTTAGCCAAGCTAAAACATCTGAGTTTTGCTCACGACAGTAAATCAGACGTCTCAAACCTGAATCATCTGAACAGTGAATTGCAAAAAAACTTTTCACTTGGTTCGCAAAAAATGAAGTTTACAAGAAAACGCTCGTGCTTTATTCTTGCCTGATTATCCAATTAGTTGGGTTAAATCAACTGTTCCAGTCAAATTGGACTAGATGACAAGAAAGCAAAGAGAAAAACAAAACAAACTTTTCTGTCTGAAAAATAAGCCTTTCGTTATTTTATTTCTGTTAGTTTAGATGAGATTCTCCTAGGTTTTTTCCCCATAATCCTCAATCTCAGCTCAGAGCCCAAAATTTGCAGTCTGCGGTTCCTACACTTCACCCGGCTCATCCCTCCCCGAATCCCAATTTGCTGCCCATGACGTGAAGCTGCCCTTGCCCAGTTCAGAGTCAGCAGAGGGGGTGAGACTCCAGCAGCCGCCTGGGGAACCTCCCCAGCTGCACAGCAGACACCCAGAGACGTCCAGTTCCAACGCTGAACATCATCTTGAATTCATTTACTAAGTTTCCACTTGAAAGTACGAGGGACACATTCAACTGACATCCGTTTAGTGGATGGAGATCTTTTTCGGCTCGGTTCTAATGCAGCTTCCTCTGCTTACGGACAGAGACTAAATTAAGTCATTTACGTGTGCAGAGAAATGCATAAATAAGAATTTTGCTGGCTTTGTGATTATTTCAAGAGTGACAAACCCAAGTGGCTTTTCCTGAATGTACCCAGCAGTACAGTCAATGAAATGAGCACGCAAGAGCAGATATCGAGACTTTACTAAAGGGTCTGGCTATGTTTACTCCTGCTTTCCAAACAGGTCTCCAAAAGGAGAGGAGATGCGCACCATCTTCCTGAAGCTCAAAGCTGACTAAATGCATCCAACACAGGAGGAGAAAAAATATCTGGGGACTGCTCTTTCTTTATCTCAGCACTCAAACAAGGCCACTACAGCAAGTACACCATTTACTATGGGTTTGATTTAGGAACTGGTACCTCAGTTGCACGAATCCCTTCCTGGGGACAGTAGAAAAACCTGTTCAGAAACTCTTCCTTGACCATCAAACTTGGAGAAGTCAAAGATTCGGGGGGTTGGACTAGATGATCTCCAGAGGTCCCTTCCAACCCCATATTATTCTGTGATTCTGTGATTTAGTGCTGAGTTTCTATATTCAAACAAGCTTGAGCTGCTCTATATGTAAAAGGACATAATTAAGAAAAACAAGTTTATTTATTAAGGAAGTTCTGCACCGCTAAGCAAAATTTATCTGGTAATTTAACTGATGGGACAGAAACATCTGAAGCATTTCTGTCCTCTCCAAACACAAACTCTCCATCACTTGAAAAGCACAAATCTTTAAATAACCTACATTATTATAACTTCCAAACATGGGAGAAAACATAATGATTAGTTTTTACCTTCAATACTGTATTCTGTGATATCCTCCCCTATATAAAGAGAGCTACTAATTCCAAATAAATCACATGTCTAAGGCAACAAAAATAACTATTCTTCTTAGCTACTGAGTACCAGCACTCTCCTTAAAGAGTAAGATTCTGATTTGAGGCTTTTAGCACCTACCAAAGTATTTCGTGGTTTTAAGTTCTAGCATTTTCTCACATCACCTTCTGTTAACTCTTAAATATTTTTAAGAATTCAAGAGATAAGAGTGATAGCACTGAAAATACTTCTTCGTTTGAAATGAAGCCTGCAAAGTGGGAATAGCGCAAAAAGGACTGAAACTCAAGATTTTTCACACTCCCTCTTCCAACAAGGACTGATGGTGAGAAATGGCTGGGTTGGGTTTATGTTCCCCTAAAACTGTTTGTTGTGCTCACTTGCGTGCAATGATTTAAACGGAGTGCTCTGCGAAGGAGGAACTCTTAATTCATCCACTCTCTCTAGAAAGACCCAAATGTGAAAACGAAGTGGTTTTGTTCTGCTCCCAGAAAACAAGGAGAAAAAGTTATTCTACATATTTACAGTACAGTAACTACAATGTTTCTTGATTCTAAGGAGTGCATTTGTCAGGCAGACAATGAATGGAAATATAATTTGATGACAACAGTGATCAGGGCTACAAGAGAAAACAGATCTCATGCTGTACATCGAGTCACGTCAAAGAGATTCCTGCATCATACTGTGAGCATCACGGATGACTCCAAGCCTAAGTTTAATGTCGTTAGAAACAGAGTGCTCTTCACCAACCCTGTCAAGATTTGCCAGAGGACATGAATATCATCACAAGTTTTTTAGGGTAGCCCTGCAAACCTACAGAAAGGCCCTCACAACTGAAAGCCCTCCAAAAAGCACAGGTTTCCGCTAAGTGCTGGCCAAAATGCTTTCAAGACTCTCATTTCTACTCAAGAATTTAGATATTTTACAGAATTAATGCAAAAACAAAAAAGTAATATCAACAGCTAACAGTTGCTGTCATTCTTTATCGGTAACATGTTTCAAACTTCCAAGTATATTATACATACTCTAAAAACATAACAGAACGACACACCAGGGTCTTTCTTTTTTTCCCTAAAGAATATAATTTCAATGTTTCAAAAACGTCAATAATGAGGTACAACTATTACATGTGAAATTGCACAGATGATACAAATCCTATCTAGAACTGAACTGTAAGCACTGGGAATACGCAGAGCTCTTTTACATACATCGCTACGATGAGTCTGATCCAGTCTCCGTGAGCACGTGGGAGTTGATAACTAAGTGTTTTAAAGTTTATCACAAGAGAAAAGGAGCCCACAAAGTGCCTGGGACTAAATACCTGTGACAGAGTGACATTTTTCACAGGAAAAAATGACAACTCTTTCACCTTCAACAATGGCAGGAGTTGGAGGAGAAAAGGGACAGCGCACAATCCTGTCTCCCTCACAATACCAGAGGGGCAGAGACACTGATGTTCAGGTTTTATACTCTTGATGTTTGGGGTTTTTTTGGTTACTGTTAGCGGTTATTTGTTTGTTTTGAAGAGCAACGTGGTTATTTTATTTTTCCATGGAAAATGGTACAGTAAAAGGAACGGCATTGTTTGGTTAGCCTCCAAAGAACAAGCAGTTGTTTAGCCTACAACCTCAATCCATATAAGAGATGGGGAAAAAAATATATTTTCTTCTACAATTAAAAGGGATTAAATACAAAAGCAAGGATAACCAGTCTAAAAAACCACAGTGGAACAGGTTTTCAGCGTTTCTGCAAATGATGCACTAACGAAGGGGCAGCTGAGTGCCAGCGGGCAAAGACGGTGCAGGGACAGAGCTGAGCACAACTTACTGAAATGGGGTGTTCACAAGAACTTGAAATTAAATTTCTTTCCTTTCTCCAACAAAGGCGGCTGACCAGTGAGTAAAACCCAAGAAAGACTTACTCTGTTTGGGTTTTTGTCTGATCCCACGTCCCTCTGCCTTGTCCGAGTTTTACTTCAAAGTCTGGTTGGTGCAAACAGTTTTTCACCAGTTACAGGGATTCTCTGGTATAAATCAGACACAAACATCACCACTTTGGAGCTTAATGGGTAACAAAGTATATTTGTTCTCATTTATTGCTAAGCACTAATTACAGCTCGTTACAACTTTTTGTCAGAAAACTACTTGCCATCAGAAAAATATCACTTTGTAGAAACAAGTGATTTTATGGTCAAAAGAATTAGCTTTAATTAGCCTTCCATTAAGAAAGTATTATAGGTTCAAAAATGGTTTTGAGTTTTGCTTGGGGTTTTTGTTGATTTTTTTTGTTTGGGTTTTTGTTTTGGGAGGAGGGAGTTTGCCGGGGGGGAGGTTGTGGGTTTTTCGTTGGTTGGTTTGGGGTTTTTTTGATGGAGTTTTTTGGGGTTTTTTGGTTTTGTTTTGTTTGGTTTTTTTTTTTTTAAGAAAACCAGAAAAGGCTCCAAACCACTACATTGCAACTCACAACATACTAATGTGGACTGAACAGAACCAAGATTTAGGTCTTCAAGACCCAACAGAAGGTGTTTTACCCTCTTGGCCGCTTTGTTGGAGGACTGTTGCACGAGGAGAAATCTCATTTTTGAAAAGTACATCCAGCAAAATGACTAACACGCCAAAGGAATTTATTAGTATGCAGAAGAAAACAAGAGCTGAAAACATCCGTGGAGTTCTCGTTATTTCTTCTTGTTTTGTTAATAATATGTTAATTACTTTTCGCATTACCTGAATTAAGGACAATTGTTCTGCCTCTCCAGAACAAATGTAACACCGTAGAGGGGGATCTAAGACTACAGTGCAATTTGTGACCCCATTCAATAGCTTTATGGCCATAAGGAAACAACTCAATGTCACTCTCTGCTCTCAAAGTCCCGAGTTGGAAAGCTGAAACACCACCACTTTGACAGCTTTCCCCAACAGAGGTATTTTTCCCTCCCCAGAAAAGAGCTGCTTTGTCAAAATATCGTTGCTGAAGTTTCTTTAAATACCTTTTTCCAATCAGTTCCTGCTCCTCAGTTTTCGTGTACTCAGCTTTAGCAACCAGACCTCAAAAAAAATGTTAGTAATCAAAACCAGCAATGGCCTCCTGATTCACTTCTAGTGTTTTTAGACTTCCTACTTAATGAAAATATAGATGAGTCCGTCGAAAATAAATAACAACTCAAGCTGACTTCAGCAGCTGAAAGATGAGTGCAGAGAAGCCAAAGCTACAGACACACTAGTACAAAGTCAGTTTGTAAAAGACAGAAAAAAGAAAGAATTAGCTTCTCCTTTTTTCTTCTAATTTGGTCTTTTTGGTATTAAACAAAATCAAATTATGCAAACAAGTCTAAAGAACTGCTGCATGGAGGATGACACTTCATAATCTGGGCCTGCATATAACTATAATGCAGTGTATAAAAGATCTAGTAAAAAGGGTAACAATTTCCCTGCCCTTCAATCCACTTGATTATTTATAAAAGGAGTGGAATTAAACAAGTGCTTTTTAAACATGCTGTTTGTTTTCCTTAAAAATCTCACCATGCTTTATTTCTGCCGCCCCTACTTTTGATGGATCTTGTAGTTATAATTGAAAGCAAAGGGGAAGCTGAATGACAAAAGTAAGCAGCTTAAAAAAAGGAGAGCAAAAGAGTGAGGGCATGAAAAATGTTTTTCTAATATTTGTTGGCAAGAGAGCTAATGCCAGAAATTCTAACTAATACTGACTCCATCTTGCACAACTAAGAAGTAAATCTTACTGCTCTGAGATCACATTAGGAAGCAGAGTCTAAAAATCTGATAGAGGGAATTAAAAGCTGATCGGCTTGAAAAAAAAATTTGCACTTTTTAATCCTTACTCTGCCCTTTTAGAGAAAACGCTTCTTTAACACACTTAAACGGGTGACCTTGCGTTTAGATTTCAGCAAGATGAACGCTCGTCTCCAGCACATTGAGTACAGCTGGGAAGAGTTGTGGTTTAAGTAGGTCAGCTTGCATTCCAGCCACAGATGTAAGCTTTATAACCAATATACTGTATAAAATACAGTGATTTAATACGGAGATGGATCTTCGAGCCAATGAGGACTTGGACTCTGAAGTATCTTCTACCCCAGCAAATACAGAGGAGCCAGGAAGAATCTTACGGGAGAATTTTCACTCACTAAACTTTGTTCCAACAGAAGAGCTCTAAAAAATGTATACGTATAGAGAAAAATACATATATATATGTATGCATATCTTATAGAGAAGCAATACTACGCTAACAAATTACCTCACTTTGTGAGACTGCCACATACAGTGGGACAGCCATTCCTGAAACATCAAGAGTTGCAACAAAACTCAGCTTTGTCATCTCACCGACCAGGCTGAGCGGTGAGTCCCTGCATAGGAAGGCTGACAAAGGCTTTTGTACACACCTATGGACAAGTGAGTGGGTATATTGACAAAAAGCCGTCACTAAAATGATATTCCTACACCCATTTATTCCTTCCGTAGCCAGAAGACTTGCTGCCTCCTTGCGTCAGGTGTGGTCTTCTTCTGAAGATAGATAAGCTGATTCCTAACTGATCCCACAGTTTCACCAGCAGAAAGCTACCTACTTTTTCCTATCACTTCTCAGTTTTCTGTTACTTAAAAAAAAAAATGTTAATCAGCCCACAAAGGAGCACAGAACATGGGAAGATGACAGCTTTTTTTGGTGCTGACAAGCTGTCAGGTGAGCTCAGCCTCTTCCATCCAGCTGCACCATGCCCTATGCATGTACACACGAAGCCCAAATTCAGCAGACCCATAATTCACCATCTCCTCCTCTCCAGTGAGATGCTTTCACATCACATCTGCTTACAGCCCTCTGCGGATCAAGCACATCTTATTAGTTTTTAACAGCTACTCCGCAAAATCAGACCATACAAACTGAGGCTCCAACTCTGACCGGGCACACCGTCTTTGACAGCAACACATTTGATTCTGCTTCAGACAGAATAAATTCTTCCTTTTTCCAAAACTAGTTACGCTCAATTAATTACTATAAGTAACTCTCTATATAAAGCATTTCTAGTATGGAATAATACTCTTCATTGCTGTTTGCTTCTCTGAATTATCTATGCAATACTCCTAAAAAACAGAATGAGCTATATTTTGCCAGAGAGCATAAAGGCAGCAAAATCTTATTCTCTCCAACTGAGGAGAAAAAAAAAAAAAA
>VXAK01009144.1:250770-339391 GCA_013399435.1 Arenaria interpres
AAAAAAAAAAAAGAAGAAAAAAAAAAGAGATAAATGACTTTTATATTAGCATTGTTTTCCATTTCTCCCCAAATCTGTAATAAAGTTTTATTTTTCCCAATTCCAGTTGCGGCAGAGCACTCCTGGAAAACACAGCTGTTGGCTTTGTATTTATACTAGTGTGCAGTTATTGCATTGCTTAATATATTTTCACATACTTTTTTTTTTTTAATACAAAAGCAACATAGGAAATGAGATCTCAAATACATTACCTGAGCCCCTTTCTCCCTGCTTACACACCATGCGCTTGTTTCACATGCTTTAACCAACAAATTGCCTCGGTATCTCAGGCAGGGTATTACGTAAGGCAAATAAAACAGCATAGAAGCCAAAATGAAGGATGAGACATTAATTCTGTGTTAATAATTAAGAAAAATAATCAGAGTCTCACTTTCTAGTAATGCTCGTGGTACAACAAAAACAAAAATAATAAAAAAGATATAATCTTTAACTCTTGTCTGCTCTGGATTGATCTTTCCATGACTTTCTATGCGTGAGTCCCATAAGAAAAGCAAAAGCCCAACAGAAATTACTACAGCATGAGGCAGTAGAAGAAAACTAAAGAAAGTGTCAAAACTGGCTCATTTAAAGCATCATTTTAAAACACAGTTTGCATAGTTTAAGTTTTCTTAACTGATGTTCCAATGCAATCAATGTGTTACCGATTATAGGTACTGAAGTTTCATAAGCCACCAGCAGGTATTCCAATTGAACGCTGAAAACATTTAATATATTCCACTTGCATTCCTTACAAAATGGCCACGCAATCATTTAAAGTTTAAAATTCTGTCATTTGGTTGTAAATAAAAGAATATGTTTGGTAACATTGCAGAAATTGCCCTGACTTTTTTCAACAGCGCTGTATTGTATAGACAGAGAAACTACCATAAACTACCATAAATCTTTTTTAAAATATAGTTGATCCTTACTTATTTTCTTGGTTCAATTATAATAATTTTTAAGGTATTTTGCTGTCTTAGGACCAATTTTAGGGGAGTAAATAGCCAACCATTTGCACATCTTGGACATGAACACAGCTTCATAAATCTTAAATTTGTAATTTTTTTCCTTCATCGATATAGTGGATTAAAGCAAAACTTCAACCGCTCGGATCCACAGTCCTAGTGCAGTACGCGGTTCCTTCAATCACCGCCGCTATATTTAAGTTATCACAATTATTTCAGCAGACGCTTAAACGTGCAGATGATGGGAAAGAGCAATCTTACCTACGGACCCCAGATGCCCTTAAGAACACAAGTTCCCAGGAAACACAGTCCAGAGCCGTTTGCCCAAACCTTCCCGTGAATCATCACAAGCTAAAAAACACTTCTCAATGCCCTGTAGCAAACTTGGGGCACGTAATGTAAGTATAAACCATTAAAAAGATAAATAGTAAGTCAGAAGCTACGGTTTACAACTTGAAGAATGAAGGAGAAAGACCCATTCTGTTAATGACAATTGCCTTAAGGCTTTGGCTAGACAAATTGAAACATTTCCAACCTTTCACCTGATTTTCTGAGTATCTCCAGTTACAAGGAAGTTACTCCACACAGCAGCTATCGTGCCTCTGGGTTTGCACCGGGACACAGAGAGAAAACAGACTCCGCAGAAAAAAGTTAGATGAAAACACTGATTTTTTTCTAGATTATTCCAGGATTGATAATTATGAAGCGGCCAGTAAAAATAATGGATTTCTTTGCAGCTTCCATCAAAACACTTCCATACCACCCCTCCGTATTTTGACAGCTGGTCGGGTTTCACAGTCTGCCAAATGCTCTAAAAAGTTTCAGACTTCACAATGACCATTAACAAAAACACCCAACTCAAAAACAAAATAATGGAAGCAAGTGATTTGCAAAGGGCAATTGCTCTTACTACTAGGAGACTTACTTCTTTTAAGAATTCCTTAAGTAACACAACTGCAGGTACATACATATTGACCTCCCTTTTGCCTGGTGGAAGAAACAGGAAGAAAATGCCTTGGTAGATCTCACATCCAACGATTCAAAACAAGAACCTAAGCTGTTTCCTACAGCTTTGACTTTACCATTAGGCACCAAAGCTGTTCCTGAGAGCCAGAAGGGCTAAGAAAATGACTCCTCTGGCAATATCAAAACTGTGCAGCCTACCGGATTGTGCAACCTGGCTCTAGTAAGTATCTCCATAAAAATAAGAAAAAAGCTTACTAGTTCAATACTCATTTGACAATAACCATCTCCACATGGTCATGTCCATCCACTTTACCATAAAGGCCTCCTAGAGAAGACCAAGCTAACGAAGGCCATCCTTCATCTCCCTAACGAAGCGCTCTGCCTGTACAATTACTCTGCAGCAGAAAGACAGACCTCCAGCTCATATTCATACACCAGTATTCACAATTCATTTGAACTGTTGTAAGAACAACTTGTACAAGGTCAAGTCTGTCACACTCCTCAGCACACACACGGTTCCCAGGGCCTGGCATTATACCCCCGTAGGAAGGGAAACGGAGTGGATGTGTCACTTCAGAACTGGCTTTCAACCACAAGAAAAAAAAAAAGGCAATCTTCTCAAGGTTGCAATTATAACACAAACATCATCCTTCAGCATTGAGCATATTGATGGTCATGTTCAGAGGGCTCTCAGACTAAGAAAACACAACGTTTCCTGGAATTAGATCTAAGAGCTTGCAATTTTAGGTAAATCTCTTAGTAAACACGGCCCTCATCTTGAAAGCACAATAACCGCACGGGACAGAATTCTCAACATGTTTTGTTCCTTTAAAACGCTTGATTTGCTTCCATTCTCCTTGTGTTTCTTTTTCAAAGAATGAAATACAAAGGGACAAAACACGTAATATACAAATCTAACCCAGCTATGATACAGATTGAGAATAAAAGATGCGAAAGTGCAGAAGTCAGTACTCATGAGCTCAAGAAAGGAGCCAATTGTCAACTCCTGTGCACCAACAAGGGCCCTCAGCCCATCCTCCCCACGTTGCCAGGCAACCGTTCCTGTATCCTTAGCTGTATTCATTAGCCATTAACCACCATCAGGCTCCCTTTCTTTTTTCCCCTCACGCAGGCTCCTGTACCAAGGGGAGGGGGAAGTTAAACAAGATGACTTCCTTTCTGATCCAAAGTAACATTCCGAGTTATAACAGCTGACAGATTTTAGCCAACTCGCGCAATTCATATAACTGCTTTGTAGCGAAAGATACAGCATGATTATAAGGTACAGTTCTTTTAGTAAGAGGGCTCTGTTAAAAGTCAACATTAATAGAAATCTTCTAAAATGCCTATTATTAGACAGCGATGATCTCATGCTGACAGTACTAAAGTGCCCTCTGAATTTGTAAAAAATAAAATAACAGATGACAGCTTTTAAACTCCAGAAGAATGGCATTCAACATGAGGAAATGCTAATCTAAACCTTCTCGAGATAAATAAATATCAATTGATCTGATAAGTAGAAAGGTGTTATCTTTAACGTATTCCATGGAAACAAAGCAATACTTCAACCACTTGAGGAACCGATCCACTGTCCTTGATATCAAGGTAAATACGCTCCGCCTCCAAAGCGGCACCTTCCTGCCTGCCCATCCTCAAGCTACGGGTCAATTCCACTTGTGGGCACTAGTAGATAAGGTACGTGGCCATAAACTGAGCTAGAAAACGCAAATGGAATTGATGAAAACTCTCTCCCCTCCCCAGTTGCAGGTTAGCTTCAGCCAGAGTATCTCATCCTCCGCCTCCCATGGCAGCCCAAGCATCCGTGGCGGAACAGGGGCAGTGGTCGTGCCCTGGCTGAGGACAGCGGGGAAGATACACTCTTTCAGCAAAAGTTCTTACTCGTACAACCTTAATACTGCCGCGGGATAAGCCTATAATACATTCTTGGTATTCCAGTGTCTTGTTATCTTGCTAAGTTTCCACAAGACTGAAGTTTAATAGAACTCCTCAAGTGAAGAAAAATATTAAAATATTGAAAAACTTATTGCAAAGCACTAAAAAACATCGTACATTGCAAACCCCACAATTCTGCAAGAGAGAAACACCAGCTTTCCGGTCATGCTGTGCAGAGGTCTCTCTTGAACATACAACTAACAAGCCGCTTTGTCTCTCTCTTTAATTTTTGAGAACGCCACGTGAACAAGTTTTCAGGTCTGTTAACCATCACTGGAGAAGAAGCTTGATTAGGGACTATTAGGACAGGGAGAGCGACCAATACAAGAAAACATCCTCACAAAGAAAAGGCTAAAATAACTTATCCGATATTTAGGTGGAGGTTTGGGTATGATTAACAAGCAGTCTAAATAACTAAGCCAGAATCAGAAATGTGACAGGATAAGGTCGTGCAGGTGAGCAGAAAAGAAGTGCTATTTTCAATGCTTCAAGCTGAATTCAGACATATTCAAGAAATAAACAGGGCAAAAAATTTCCAACAGCATAATCTGTCGGGCAGCTTTCCAAGAACCACGAGAGCTTTTTCCATCACCAGAATCTTCAGGACTGGAGGCTTTCTCTTTATTTTAAGCAGAGCTACTGAAAATGCAGAACCAGGTATTTCAAGGTAGCCCTATTGCCTCGGACAGAACAATCACGTTGGTTGCTCCAGCTTTAAATTATTCCATTGTCTGTACGTAGCAGAGGAGAAAAACCACACCACGATACCTTTCCATTTAACATGAAGGATTGGTAGGAAACAGCACAGTGCCATCACCCAGGACTACCACTCTCCCACAATTCCTTAATAAAGCTACTGCCTATTTTGTTATACACTTCATGAACCAAGATGTCAATATGAACAAAATTCAGTAAAGCATATGTCATGCACAAAAACAACCTTGGTGCCACAAAACCAGATGATGGAGACAATTCTGCAGTGTGGAAGGAAATACCCTGACTACCACTGTTGGCTCCTTAGAGCACAAAAGCTTTTTTACAGACTCATGTTTCACAGAGTCTTCTTCTGGTTGTGTCCACACAGGTCAAAATTGAAGATTCTCTCCTTATTTCCAGATGAAGCTTCTGTGATTTGCACCCAAAGTATATAGCGCAGGAAAAAGGATTTTATGTTGTTACGTCCATTTTATATTCTAATTACTTGATTATAACAAGCACAGTCATGCCTATTCGCTAATTAGACAAATGCAATACAGATCAATTTCTATACTGCCAGACCTCTTAAATATTTCTGATGCCAGAGTCTAATGGAGACATTAAAACTATTTAAACCATGAAACCATCACAGTACAACTGAAGGAATTTTCCAATTTGTTTGGTAGCACCAAACAGGGTGAAGAGAGAAAGCAGAAGAATCTGAGACGATACTTGCTGTGCCCAGATGGCCAGAGGCATCGGGAGAGACCCCATCTTCAGGGAGAGCAGCCTCTCCACAAGCCCAACCCTCCCTCTGCTGTGCCAAGGCAACCACTTATGGGACATACTTAAAATATCCACTCTGATCTACTGGGAAAGGCGATTTTGGTTTTTTGTTTCTTGTGACTGGCTAAATTCTATGAGAATATTTTCACAAGTGCATTTTGGAGTCAGATAACTTCAACATCGCAAGCCCTTCTGCCTTGATCCACAACTTATTAAAGCTTCAGTTTATTAACAGCATATCAGTAGCATGACAGTAATTTAGAGGAGTTCAATATTTCCTAAAAATAAGACATCCTGGCCATCTGTGAGTCCTGAATTACTACGGTATTTCCCAAGTATCCCAAATTTTTGTTTTTAACACACACTTATCTAGAATCTTACTATAGGAGTGTCTGCATTTAAACGCTGTTCAAATCAGAAAATTAATAGCAAATTATTTAAACAACTGCATAGTCCTTAAAAACAACTTCCAATTCTCATTCAATTAGAAAAGGATCACAATTCCCACCCTAAAGGAGGTACAACAACGTCATTAGGTAGAAGAAAATTACAAAACAAAATTCTTACATACACGCAAGTAATTAACTGTTCAGAAAATTATTAAACTAATTATTTTCTTCAATGATTGTGCAAACAAAACAAGCTTGCCATATCTTACCACAGAACACAGTAAGTTAAATAATTCTGAAGGAAAAAGACTAAAGATATGCAGTGTTAGAGGATACATTTTCCATGTACATGAGAAATCAAAGTGTATACATACATAATGAAAGCTGTAGACTGCTGAAAATTAGTCTCTGGTTTGGCTCTTAATTTCCTACAGATATTTTTAATTACCCCTTCCTCATTTTCACTGCCTTGCTCTCTACACCAGGAGTATGGTACCATGAAAGTAAAATTAAGGGGAACAAAAATGTGAATTCCCATTCTAGCAATTTTGTTTGCAACTGAGCTCAGGAAATACAGGAGCTAGAGTTGCAACCCAATTTTCAATTATTTATACTTTGCTGCCTTCATAATTTCACATTTTCCATTCAATTATAGTGATCTCTCCTTCATATGCATATTCAATTTTTAGACAAAACCAGACACTTGCCAAGGTGCTAAGACACAAGAATTCATGCCACTGACTAGCATTTTGTTTAATTACTGAAGCCTGCCCCAAATTATTGGCTCATGCTTACACTTTATTTTGACTAAATATTAAGTTTTGCAACTTAACTCCTTAAAATACTCTCTTTCTTTCTTCTGAGCACGTAATACACTCACGTTTCTTTCAAACAGAACAATTATGATGAGAAGGTAAGTTAGAATAGGTGCTTGCTACATTTTTTTTTGTTTACCTTAAAGCCAAGACGGAATCAGCTCGGTAGAGACTTTTTCACGAAGGCATATTTTCAGCCTGGCCTCAGTGTTAATTCTCTGCAAAAGAAGAAAACATTACGTTTTATAATACCATAGGAACAGCAAGCTAACCATTTGCAATGATGCAACTTGTAAATATAAATAGAAGATGCATTTTCCTGACACAGCAGCAAAGTAGAACATATTTTTAAACATGCTGGTACTTATGAAGTATTTTTCTCGTTTAAAGAAGCAAAGTGACTGCCTAAAATGTCAAAACCAATGCCCTTGCACCCAGCAAGGTCTGGTTCATGAAGTAGCAGGTTCATACGCAGGGAACCTGTGGTGGTTCTTCTGCTCTACTACAAAACACTGGACAACGAACAGCTGCCTTGTTTATCCAGCAGTAAAGCAGAAGTGTTCTTATTGAAAAAAAAACAACACCCTGATATTCTGATCATTTCAAACTTTCACCCATTTCCCACTAGCAATCTCATTATCATCCACATAAATCTCCCTTCTCCTTTTAATGAAACTCAAAAGGTGTCAATATGTTCCTTCACCAAGCACAAGGAGGTAGCTCAGTACATATTTAAACAGTCTCTCCATATACCACTGCAGTTCAGTAGTAATCAAAGCTTATTTTAAAGATTCTACAGAAAACTCCACTAATAACCCTCCACTGCTGCACTACATAAATTATAAAACAAAGACAAAAAAAGGATCAATAGAATTTTCTGTAAACACAATCATATTGGGGCAACAAAGAAGTAATCTTAGGAAAAACAAAAAGAACAAAAAAAACTACTGCAGCTTCAGTCCCATCAACATCCACGATGCAGAACCCACTGAGCTCCTCCAATACTCCCCTTCATTCTGTAGGCCTGCAGCCACAGCACTAATCCCAATAAACAATTAATGCACTGGATTAACAGGAGTGCGGTTTCCACCTCCCAAACACTACGTCTTCCCTATAAATATTACTGATCCCACAGAACGGCTGTAGCATTCACACTGAAGCACACAGATAAGAAGGTGGGAAAGAGCAGATGGGAGATGGACAGGCTTTGGGTGGGGGAAGACCAGGCTTTTACATCTTTTCCTCGGTCTACATTCAGAAGTCTGGCTATAGTTACCCTTTAAATAATGGGGAGAATAAAAGGTAGAAAATAAAATTTTAAAAGACATGTTTGAATTTGTCATCTGGAGATAAATTATCTTTAAAATAAACCCACAACTGATGGTACTATAACTATTCATACTGCAAATGCTGTTCTAATTGCCTTGGAGGAAACCCTGCAGAGTCACAGTTCATAAGAATAACAGGAAGAAAGTCTCTTTATCTTTGCAGATTTGAACCTTGTCAGAGAGACACAAAGTAATTTGGGTTGGGAGAAGCCTAAAAAGTCAACTGCTTCAACACCCCTAATTAAAGCAGGAATAACATCAACATTAGATCAGGATGCTCAGAGCCTTGTAAAGTCAAGTAAAACTAAGAGGACAATACCAGTCCTAAAGTAGACTCGTGTTTTGCCCTTCAAAGACCTGGTCCCCTTTTCACAAATACGGTTGACGATGAACTGCAGCAAAGCAGCAAAAAGTTAAAATGAAGTTAAGGATGGAATTCCTGAGTTCTAAAAAGCACATTTCCTTCACAGTCATAAACACAATATTGTACTACTTTTCTGCAAAACACCACCTTTAAAGTATACAAGCCCATGTAAGCAGACATTACAGTTATGGTCTTACTGGGCAAGGTAAAAGGGCGGGGAGAAAAAAAAAAGGGGGGGAAAAAACCATAAAATCAGCCCTTTCCCTGGACCAGAAAAAGACTTATTTGCTCACAGGTCTCAGATAAAAGCTTCACGTTAAAACATTTTATCTGTCTTACATTTTTACTGCTCAAAAGATGAACTATGAGATTAAATCCAACTTTCTATTAAGCTCTAGAGATAGCCACATGCCATGCAACTCATAAGACTTTAGGGTTTGGACATCAGAAGTAGATATTGAATATATGAGGGAAGCATTTCAAAAAGACATTAACACTAATAGGGCTTATATATGTGTATCAAGGGAAAAATAACTGCTAAGTTATGATTCTGCTCAGTCATGATCCGGAGGTACAGAAAGAAGCCAACGGTACAATTCCAGAGAATTCTAAGAGATTCTCCTGAATTTGCCCTCTTAGAACAACCTTTGATTTCTTCCAAGCATCTACTGAGAAGAAAAAAAGGAACGGGGGGGGGGGAAGGTCAAATCATAAACTAATCAAACTCAAAAATTTTTGTGTTTCCCAGTTTGAAGAACAAGTGCAGGGGCAAATTTAGACAACATGTAATGATTTATGTTTTTAAAAAAATTGAAAACCAGAGGAAAAAAGAACACAGTGAACCCTAACTCTTTCCATAAAAAGTCAACAGGTTATAATTTTGCCCGATCTTTTGCATTTGGACAGTCACAGCATTATTTAAAATATGTAGAAGATTTTAAGGCTCTTGTGTCACTGGGACTAATAACTGCGGGATCTGCCCCTGCACCTTCTAGATACACAGTTCAAAAGGGGACAACACAATTTGTCCATTTACACGGGAACAATGAGATTCAGGATTAGGAAAGTGGAAAAAAACCCCATGTTTTAGTTTTCCCTTTTACCAGAGATCCTTCTTTAATTACTGACCATGTTCCTGTGCAGGAATTACTATGTTCATAATAGACTATTTTTGTCTATTTTTGTTCATGCCACCTGCATCTTTTACTTTTACACAGCCAGCAAAAGTACAGATGACGACTCTGAAGTAATTTCAGCAGGCAAGCATTAGCCCAAGGAAAAATATCCCGTTCACAAATCCCGAAGAAATTATTTTCTCCTCAGCAAAGCTTACATTCAAGAAGATAAGTATTTTTGCTGGGAGAGAATGCTGCAAATTAGAACAGAAATCCCATCTGACTTCAAATCGTAATTCCCGTGTTTCACATGAGGCTCAGAAATCAGTGGGTACAGAGGGAGGAATACAACAGCTAACGGATTAGACGCTGTCACTTATGATCTATCACCACACTTTCTCGGATTATGAAAATGAAATTTTCCCAGTAGTACATTTTATGCTTGACAGATTACAGATTGGTTTACACATTCGAAATCGGAGCACTCGGATTTTACAAAAGTTCAGGTCCGCTGAGACCAGCCTTTATTATCTGGTTTGACACGAGTTAAGAGAAACATTCAGCAAGACAATGCCAGAGACGCTTCCAGGCAATGAAACGGGTGAAGTCACAAACTCCTTAATGATCACTTCAGCAAGGCTGAATCTAACGCTTTTTCCTTGACTATACGGCTGGCTCAGAAAGGTCATTAGACTATTATATTCACTGTTATGTAGAGCAGCACTACACACATGCAAAGTTTCTATAGCAACACTTCCTTAATTCACTCTTTAAGCAAAACACCAATTAGCTTTTTATTATAGCCAATTAAAAAAATCTGCACGCTAATTGACAACCTCTCTGCTCAGAATTTAAGCTTATGCAAAAGAAAATTGCAGTGAAATTTTCTGTGGTAATAGCTTACTTCCTATTCTTCCTTCTTAACAGAACAGTAAATTATTCTTGATAGGGGCTGAACACTTATTTTCAATTTAAAACGTTTAGACACACAGAAGTAACCTATCCTGGTATGCCTTAAATCTTAGCAGAGCCTGAAGATTACAGGTTTGAGACAGGCAACAGAAATGTAATCAACTGACTTACTTCTGCATCGCGGGAAATTGGGCACAGGCCTGTGCACCTGGAGATCGTGCAAGAGGCAGCCAGCAAAACGTTCCTCTCTCCGAGCATTTAAGCGCCTCGAGCCAAGGGAGAAAGATGGCAAAAAACACTACTAAAAGTCAAATTCAGTAGGGCAGCTGAGACATTTTCATTTCCTTCTTAATACCTATTGATGGTTTTCTCAGATGTCTTCTACACAGCTGGTGATGACAGCTTCTTTGTATGTCACTTCAAGTAGCAAATATCAAGATATATTAGAAAACAGTCAGTGAGTACAATCTAAAAAGAAACACATCATGATGCAGAGTATGGGAGAAGCAATCAACAACAGAAGCTAAACCATCCTTCTCCGTAAGATGTTCTGCAGGAAGCTGAATAAAAAATGTCATTCCAGTTACGGTTTTTCCCTGTGAGACGTGGGGATTCACCTCATTAATAAATAAACACACACAGAACAAAGCACCTGATGGTTCTTCTGACAAGCTGGGCACACCCCGATCAAGAACTAATGGTACTTGAGGTCTCAGTAGGTCTGCTGGTTCTTAAGGAGAAATCTACAGAAACTGCTTCTATTCTCACCATCTTACACTTACTCACACTGTCTTATACCACAGCATTAGTATAGAAACTTAAGGCATCTGATAAGTTATATGTGGACACTAAAAGAGTTTCCCTTGAAAGGCTAATGAAGAGGGGTTAAAGTGGTCTCTCAATCCTACCACTGTAGAGGAGAGAGCAAGGTACTCCCCCACATGGAAGAGTCCACTATTTGTATAACCTTGGAGACAGAGAAGATGCTGCAGCATGGGAAGACCATCTGCTGCAAAGTCACTAGGGTTTGGAGTACATCCATGGGCTGTGCAGTAAGTAAGGACACCAGAGGTAAGGGACTAGGGTTAAGCAACGCAGCTACAGGCTTTTATTCTTGGTTCTTTAGAGAGGTAAACTACCAAACACAGCTCACTGAATCGCCAGAAAATGGTAGCACATTCAAGTTCAAAGCCTTCCAAGTGCAAAGTCCCCACTACCTGCTGCAGAGAGATTGTATTAGTCATAAAATCATAGAACTGCCTGTGTTGGAAGGGACCTTTAAGACCATCGAGTCCAACCATCAACCTGACACTGACAAAACTACCACTAAACCATCTCCCTCTGCACCACGTCTGCCCAGCTTTTAAATACCTCCAGGGATGGTGATTCAATCACTTCCCTGGGCAGCCTGGTCCAATGTTTGATAACCCTTTTGGTGGAAAAAAATTTTCCTAATATCCAATCTGAATCTCCCCTGGCACAACTCGAGGCTGTTTCCTCTTGTCCTATCACTTCTTACTTGGAAGAAGAGACCTACGTCCTCCTTTCAGGGGGTTGAAGAGAGTGAGAAGGTCTCCCCTCAGCCTCCTTTTCTCCAGGCTGAACAACCCCAGCTCCCTCAGCCGCTCCTCACAAGACTTGTTCTCCAGACCCCTCACCAGCTCCATTGGCCTTCTCTGGACCCACTCCAGACCCAGTACACAGTGTTACACACAGAATAAGTACTAACTGAAACTAATGCCATCATTTATAGTCCCAAGGCTTTGAAAATTTCTCCTCTAGTAAGGCCAGCACCTCACCAAACCCACGACAGGTCACACACCTCTTCAGTGTATGAGTGTCCCTCCTCTGCCCTCAAAGGGAGGAGGGAGACCCATGTCCCAGCACAAGATCTGTTGGTCATGGCAATGCAGTAGTGGATACCACAGAGCAAACAAGTTAGCTTTTTTATCCTTTTTCATTTTTTCAAGCTTTCCGCATTGGCATTTCAAGCCTTTTAATAGTCCAGCGAGTGGGTCTATCCTTGCCAGTGTTGCATTACACACACACACACACACACACACAGTGTGTATTTGAGGAGAAGGTTTAGGGCAAAGTTGTCCTGAACAGTCACGTCCATGTCATCAGGCAAGTGGCGAGTGATGCGGAAACACGGCTATCATTTCTGCCAGTTTCTTCCTTGCCAAGAAACCACCTTCCATGGCCTAAAATATGAACCTAAAAACCAGCCGTGCAGCCATCCCAGCCTTGGGAAAAGCAGTTCACAAATCCACACGATCAGGTAGGAGTAACGCTTCTGCTCAATATTTCCTGTTATTACAATCAGCACCCAAAGAGTCCTCATTAAAAGAACAATTTTCACATTCAGATGCAGGTAAGAAAGAGAGCTATATTCCACTTTAAGACTCCAGAAGCAACATTTTCTTTTTTTGATTGACTTTTTTTTTTTTTTTACTGTTTCACAGGAGGGCTTACTGCAATTAAATTGTCTTTGTCTAAGTATAAAAGCTCAAAATATTCTGTTATTTCCAAGAAGTAATGGGATGGCTTTGTTGCATATCTTAATTACTCTACCCACTGTTATGACCTACCATAGAACTAAAGCAAATTAGAATAATAGTCTTGGCATCATTGTGAGCATGGATTTTTCAACAGTTTTGAAATATCCTTTTTGACTCCTTTCATTTACTTTTCTGATTTTGAAACACGTAAAACACAGAAGCGTGATTGCAGTGAATTTTGATAACTACCATGGATTTCTCCTACTCTCTGAATGAAAAGGATTTCAGAAAAACCTTCCATCCAAATATATCTCGCCAATTCCTACACAATCCTGTGTAGACAATAATATTCAACCAACAAAAAGAAGAATTTAAAGAAAACCATAATTTTCCCACAAAATTCAACCTCTGAGAAGAGTTGGCCATCTCAATCCAAGGTCTGAACACAGAATCTGAAAGCAAAATGACTCTACAGGAGATACTTTTACTTTCTTCACATCTGGGTGAAGAAAGAAAAAGTATCAACTTTACGAACTACTCCAGTTATCTGAAGTTACTACCCTAAACCTAAGAAAACTCAGGTTTTATTGCAATGTTTGAACTCATTAAAGTGTTATCCAAATAATGCTATTTCAATACTGGTTTTGTTCTTGGTACTCTATGAAAATTGTATGGCAAAGTCTCTGACTTGCAATCAGATCAAACAGAAATACTAAAAGGTTCTCCTTCCTTTGTGCTGTCACTACTTTATTTACTAGAAGACTGAAAGTTTGCAGTAGATTCAGTATTTCTTAGGAAACTTCAACCTGGGATTCACAATTGCCACATCCGTAAGCTCTCAAATCAGAAACCCTGAGCAAATACAAGAGAATGTTATGGTCACTATCAACTTCTCTGACCATGGCATGACAGAGAAGTTATTGTATCTTCTTAATTTTCATAAAGTCTCCCAAAACTCGCCCCTTCTTATCAGGCAAAATAAATACAACAAATCTCCAGTCTGGCTACTGAAATTACCAGCTCATACCTACAGGCGATCATATAAATTTTCCAATTTGATCATTTCAAAGTTAAGGTCAAAGACCTAAAGATACAATAGATTAAACCTAGAAAAGAAGCAAGCATGTCCAAGGATCCCTCCATCTCACAGTCAGGAAAATGCGGCCAATTAAGAAATAATCAAGCATTGAGGAAAATATCATTAGAAGTTTCTAAGGAGGAATAACGCTATTAAAACAACCCAACCCATCTCCTCCATCCATCTTCTTCCATCTCAAACTTCCAGAAAGCATCTAGTAATAATACTTTACATCTTCTTGTAGTACGGGAAGAGCAGCATATATTTATATTATATGTATGAGAAAGATCAATACATGCAATTCAAATCTCAGCAGCACACGCAGTTTGATGGATGCACGGCTCCAGCTAGTGCCAGGTTGCAGCTGGGAATCAACGAACAATTTCAGAGCCACCACCAACCCTTGTAGCACCTGATGGGTCCACTCTGCACCTTTGGTCCTCAACAAAGGACTGGAAAGAAGGAAGAGCGAGTCCAACTCACTACATGGAGAGAAACAGGGATCCTATGATGGCATTACACTTGGAGATAAAAAAAACCCCTAAATTTGCCTTTAAATATTCAGAGAAAAATAACTAAATATCTACCACTTAAATTAAAGAGCAAAGACGCTTGCTTTGAATTGAAAGAGGAAGCCAAAGGAAGTGGGTTCAGTTACAAAGTTCCCCAATAACAAGCAGCAGAACGCTATTTTTTGGGTGGAAGAAGCTGTTATTTGCCTTCCCCGCTCTTAATGGGATTCCCTGGGGGCTCTTTTTTACCAATTTCAAAAGGTCAGTTGCTGTCTCCAAGTGCTTCTTGTCAAAGTTAAAGCCACAGTCTATTCTCTGATACGGAGATAAAAGTAATATTTGCTGGTTTAGTCCACACCAAACTGAGAATAAGGCCCATTGCAGTATTTCAGAGCAGCAAGTGCAGCAGCAAGATCAGGGTGTGCAACACAAAATGACCACAGTAGGGTAATATTCTGAAGGAGAACAAAATAATTTATAATGCTATATTCAGTGATAGATTTCACTTCCAGCTTGATCCAAAATGCACTGAATTTTGCAGAATTTCTGCCAATTTTAAAAAGTTTTGGAATACATCCTTTACGTCCTCTGAAATTATACCTAGAAAGTAGTATGAGTTTATCATGTTTAGTGGGCACAAACACTGTATTTTATCATTCAGGTTATCTCTTTTAAGGAGAAGGAAGGTTCAAACACTCACTATATTCAGACACAAGAAATAAAGCAAATGAGAGGAAAGCAGATTTTTCAGTGACAAAACAAAAACAACAGGTTCATCTTCAAAATTACTTGTATTTTCTCCCTTGGCAAAAGAAAAAAAAAATAGTCAGATAATATATATTATGTTTTTACTTGTAGTCTCATCAAGATTCCTTCCAGTTGTTAAAAGAAGGTATGTCTCTCTATATATAAATAGATTAAACCATAAAAAATAGCAAAAAGTCAATTTCCAGACTTTACGACTATTTTCACCTAATAATCTGTTGTATTTTGCAACTGCCAAGTTATAAACCTCACCAAAACAGGGTTTATTTTAGTACGGTTATAGATAATTGCCTGTCAGCATTTTTATTAAATTCCTTATATCAGCAGAGTTCATAAATTGGCAATAAAAATATATATAATTCCAATGGAAACATACCATACCAGAGGCCCAGGCTGTTTTTAAGTAAGGAGTGAAAACTAGACCGTACCTCTCCATCTCGCCCCAGCATAGAGACAGACAAATTTGAAAAACTAAAAGAATTCTTGGCTCGTTGGCGAAGGCTGAGCTGCCGTTTCACGTGTGCTCACCACTACAAAAATCTTGTCTTGATCCTCCAGTTTTGCCCCCCGCCTGGACACCTAGAGCTCGGGAGTGAAGATGGAGCCACAGAGGGCTCGTGGTGAGTCCAGGAAAGGGTGACTCGGCCTCAGTGTTGACCAAGAACACGGAGACGGTTTCCAACACGTTTTGATATAGCACAATGTTCTGGGGTGTGGAGTCGGACAAATTTGTAACCGATGAGCTCGTTCAGGCAAGCTGCAATATCTGGCAGTAAATCAGAGCCGGGCACTAACAAAACCAGACTGCGCTCCCGCCAGCATATCCTGAATTACAGCAGGTATTTCTGCCCAGCCCTAAATGGCGCCACCTCATCTAATCCTTCAGAAGACACCGCATTTCAGTCATCCCATGTTTTTGCAAAGGGGACGAGCAGGGAAAAGAACTTTTTCTTCCCTGCTTCATCAGAACCGGTGAAGCACCCCTCCAAAGAGGCAGCCCTAGTATGGGGGATCTCCCTCCTCTTCCTCACTGTGTGGGATCAGGAGCATTCAATGCCCTGATTCATAGAATCATGGAATGGTTTGGGTTGGAAGGGACCTTTAAGATCATCGAGTTCCAACCCCCTGCCATGGGCAGGGACACCTCCCACCAGACCAGGTTCCTCAAAGCCTCATCCAACCTGGCCCTGAAGATTCAATAGGAGAGAAGATTTGCTATTCCCACTGCTTCTGGCTGTAGTTTCATGCTTAGGAGGACACTCCATGGTTGAGGGATCTACATCTCAGACCTGCCCTTCCCCTGCTCAGCTTCTGTCCATTGTCAACTCCTGGTTTTCATCCTCCTCGGACAACCCCAGCACAGGGATACCCACCCAGTGAACTGCAGCGCTGGCGGCCCACCATCTGCCCATGATTAGAGGGGAAAATAGGAGCTGATTCATTTGGAACACTTCAGCCACGCTGAGTTTTGCTGACTTATTATTGGTCAGCATATTTATTATGCTCAATATAAATAAAACATTAAACATTTTACTCAAAATACCCAAAATAGCCTGCAATTCTCCTGCTTCCTGAGCAAATTTAAATCAAGTTTTCTCCCCAATGGCTTTTCCTTTTTTTTCATTATTAAAGAAACAACACAAGGGAAAGCCGTTACTAAGTAGGCCCTTGCTAGAATAAATAAATAAATAAATAAATAAAGGAATAACCAGGAGATGATACAGACAGCTAAACCTGTATTAGTGCTATAAGCCAAATTTTGTGCTGTTGTTCCTATTGCATTATTTTGGTAGTGCAACTTGTGATGTTGTCAAATGCAAAATCAGATCACTAATAACGGGTTTGCACAATGAGTACCTACACACACCACTGATACCAACACAATTACACAAATTTCCATTAGCTTACGCTCTCAATTAAATACTCTCACAGGTAAAGGATAAAATGCCTATTTTACAGCAGCGGTTATGAGTTCCCGTAGTCCAGGAGACAAGTATTGCACATGGTGTCAAACAGCAATAACTAATTCCGAAATCTCGTTTGCTTGGTTTCTAATTAAACCCATTGCACTACTGCAATGTATATCTGCAGTTACTGCTGCCAGACTTAACTATGTCACCAGCAAGTACCAATAAAGATCATATTGACTTAAGAGCGTATGTTGCTAAAAATCAATGTTCCAATAGGTGGAACAGAGACGACATCAGAATTGCAAAATCCTGCGTAGTTCAGCATCCAAACCAAAAATCCCACCCACCCTAAACCATTCCACAAGAGAGACTTATAAATGAGAGCAAAGACTCAACAGGGCAGGACACAACTTGGCTAATGACGCAAACCCAACATTCTTGTCCACACTGAAATAAAAAAAAAAACACCAAAAAAAAAATAAATCTAAGCTATTTTGAAATAATTTTTTTAACAAAATGTAGATGTGTCATTCTGCCCCATTTAAAGGCCGTGGAAAGGTGACTTATCGTTCCAAACATACAACTTGATTCTTCACTGGGTAAGTAAGGAATAATCCCAGTGGAAATAAAACCTTCTCTGGTGTTGGTGGAGGACAGGGCAGACAGAACTACTAGCAGTTCTGTGATTTAAGACTCTCACTGATAATACGCCTGTGAAAAGATCAGGAAAGCTCTGATTGCCTATTATGCACTATTAGGAAACGGATCGATACAGAAATCTCCGGGGACCGCTAACATGCACCGCATGCGTGCTTTAACCTTCTGCAGACACATGGAGCGAGCAACAAAAGCCAGGTTTCTGCAGCCCCATGGTCGGGGTCTCTGCTGAAGATCTTCCCTCAGGTAGGACACCCATAGCATCTCTCCTCCTCTACCTCACCTTCTTCCTCCCTCCCTGTTACGATTTTTTTTTTTCCTCGTCTACTAAAGTTCAAGCTTTGGCTTTTTTTTTTTTTTTTTCTTAACAGGATCATAAACTATCTCGTATTTTTTTCTACTGGTTTTCAGGAGATTTCTGGGACAGTTCTCACATTCACAACTCCACCCAGCAGGAATAGCTCTGCTGCTCATACAGCTCTAATTTTACCCTGTGAATCTGTCGATTTCAATGCCCCACATCCCAGCCAGCGTTTGCCTCTGCCTCACCCCATCGCCGCTCAGAAACCAGTTCAGGTATGGGAACAGAGCCATACACAAGTACATGGAATATTGTCCCCAAAAGACCCTGTTTCAGCTACAGTGCCCAATAAACACCTGACAATAGATAAGCAGCTGTCTCCCTGTTACCTTCTGCTCCTCCAGCTCTACTCACTGCCATTAAACTTCATTTTAAGCTCTCTGGGGCAGAGTTTGGGTTGGGAGACAGAGTTGTCAGCGTGCAGCTACCAAATGCTACAGACTACAGCTGGAGTCTCTAAACATTACTTTAAATACCAAGAGCAACCAGTTATTTCTACATGTTTTTCAGCTGAGGGCTGCTTTTAAGGATCAGAGAATAGAAGTGGTTCCTTTTCGAAAGATAAAAGTAAGTATTAGGCAGTTCAGATGCTCAATAAGTTTCTTCACAAGATAGGAATATTGCTGAAAATCACCCTCTCCACCACAGTATTATTTTTATTGAAAATGCGAAAATAAAGTTAATATCTGAACAGTAGCATATGTCACATAAATGTATGTGCCAGCACCACCCTGTGAGCCTCACACCACTTTGCCAGTGGAGCTGGGCAGATTTGTGTTATTTACAGTAAGCATAGTTAATAACTTACAATAATCATGTTTAGCATCAAGCTCTGAATGAACCGCTGCCAAACTGATAAATATGGCTGTGAAAATTGATACCTTTGGCATTTGTTTCAAGGTTCATATACAGAAAACCTCACCAGCAGACATACAAAGATCAGAAGCATTTTAGACAAAGACTATTCTGCATATGACTGAATTAATTAATTATTTGAAAATCATCAGAAGAAACACTGCCTCCAGGTTTGGTGACTGGCTGTTCATTTCTAACATGGAAATAACTTCATTCATTGTGGAAAAGGAGGATACCCAATTCTTTCCCTCTTTTGAAGGGTAAAAATAAGTATGTAGAGAAAAGATAAAACATCAGTCATTTAAAATAGGTCTTCAGGCATTAAAACGTTTTCAATTGCAACCCCAATACAACTCCCATATGATTCTTCTTCTGCCCAAAGTTAAGTGATCCTTACTATTAATTCATACATTCACCTACTACAGAAAGGAGTCTCCTCTTAGAGTTATTCTTCTAGACATAAAAGGATGCGCATTGTAAACAGAAAAATAATCAAAATGACAAAGCAATGCAGGTTCTGAGCACTGGACACTAAAAGAAGAACTGGCAATGAGGCAGAATGAAAAAAGAGTGGCAAAAATTAACAACTGTTTCCACATAGCTTACGTGGGTAGCAGTACTGTCTACATGTTGGGTTGCAAAACTTACCACTGCCCGACATCTGGTTCCACACCCCTATAACTGCCAGATTTTTATCCTGTGTGTTAAAATTCTGAATTTCCCAATCCAAGAGCAGGTGTTTCTACACGTTTCCGAAAGGTGATTTCATTATTCACAGATAACAAACATGAAACCTTACCACAGCGTGCCTACTTTCAGGAAAATGGAGTTCATGGACCAGAAGGATTGGGGAGAAGAGGCAGAGAAAACACGGAGAGTCCAAAGAGAGCAGGAACAGACATAGGGAGCGGTGGGACTCTTGGTCAACAATGTTCTCCAAAAACCTTACTGCAGAGCCTAAAATACTCCAAACCACAGATTTATTTTGCTCAGAGGCAGATGTGAACCACACTAACAAGCTGTGCATCCCTCATCGTTATCTAACATTGATGTGACAAGCTACTAGTGGTCTTGCTCTTTCAAAGATAACACGGAGGCTCTGCTTACAGAAGAAGGCTTCCAGGAACACCGCTAGATGCTGGGCAACTCTGTGGGCACCACTATGATTCTGCCTCGCGCGATTGATTAGAATTAGTCAGCCCACCCAGGAAATTCAACAATGACAAAAATGCATTAATAATGCAAAGTCAAGCACTGAACAGCTACAAACTTCAAACCCAGATATATTTATTATTATTTAATCCATGCATCGTTCTGTGTCCTAAATTGACGTCACTGGGGATAAAACGGAAGCTGCTGTTGCTTTCTTGCCAGTGCTCTGGTGAGAAAGAAGAGAGAGAAAATCTGATTCAACAGGAAAGCAGCTGCACGAAGGCTTGCAGAGAGCATACTGAACCAGAGGAAAAAAATACACCATCTTCTATTTAATACACAGATATACTACAGAAAGCTGAATCAATATCAAAGATGGATGAAGTGGTCCTAACTCCAGCAGCTGATATTTGAAACTTCAAATGAAAACATTTCTCTGTTTTGAAACTCTTGGGATTTTTAAGCATTGGAGGAGGAAGGGGAGTGTGGATGAGGACATGGAGGAGAAAGAGAAGTTTGAAGGACAGTAGGAAACAAAACCAACTTGAAAGTCAAGATGCGCTACAGAAGAGAAGACAACGGCCAAGTACAGCAACCGGTCCCATGGAAAAAGTCTTCAACTGAGAATACTGTTGGGCTACAGGTAAAATAGACACTGAGCAGGGGGTTATGTGTAATAAAATGTAGTAAAACAGCATCACTAGCATATGCTTGTGTATGAATGTACAGTAATAGGCATCATCTTAAAACTCTAGATTCATACGCGACTTTCATACAAATTTATCACTGCAAACCGTGCAACTGACTGTCTGCCTTCTACAGCTTGAAACTGCTGATGCTGTTTAACCAACTTCTGTTTCTTAAATATTGCTCAATTTCTCTATAAAATATTTATATTAAGCTTCTAGCACAGGTTTCTGCTCAAGGTCCTATTAAGCTCTCACGAGGAGCTGAGTCAACATGTCCCGCTCAACCTTTTAAACTCCCTGTTTGTTTCAGATTACATAAAAAAGAAAAACACTGGAAGACATGGTTGCACTTTCCAGTGCTAATTAATGAAAACGTAACTGCAATTAAAGAATAACAAAAGTAGTAACACGTATGCATCAAAAAGTTCTGTCAAAAATACTGTTCATCTCCTCAACTAAATTAAGCATCAGCAAATGGAAGGTATTACTCTTATCCCATCCATCTCCTACTCTTCTACATATCATCCAACTTCAGTGCCAAATGAGATCATTCTACTATAGCCCACACCTGCTGAATAATTGATTGTTCTGACATTAAATGTTCATGCGCAGCAGCACACATCAAGTCATCTCTGCAACCACAGAAACGGGATCTTCCAGTCGCCAGGTTGCCAAGACTTCCCCAAAAATCAATAGCATTGGGTTTTACCCAATCTGCGCTGAGTGTTGGGGGTGTTAAGTTGACTCCAGAGTTTCATGATGTTCAAGAAATCTTCTCTGAAATTCTTCTTTAGGACTCTCTTATTTCCCTTGAAGGGAAGTATATACAAGGACTCGCATGATTGAGATTACTTGAACATAACCTCATGTTTTTACTGACATTTAGTTTTCCTCACCTCCAGGCAAAACAGCGAGGAAAATTTTATGTAAATTATTCAGCAGGTGAAGAATCTGGGTAGAAACCCCAGCTGCAGTATGAAAAACATTTAGAGGATTACAGGTATCTTTGCTATTTATTAAGTTATACTTCCTGGATGTTAGGCTAGTCATAAAGATTAAAACAGCCTGGCTGTTTTTTTCAAGAGGAGGCAACCCAGATGTATATGGTTTTATGCTTCTTGAATTTATGTGTCTATTTGTGACAGTATTATTGCGATGCTGAGCAAAAGAACGCACCTTCACAGCTCAGGGCACCCAGGAGTACCCACATTAGAGCAAAGCCTGGATTATTTTGCTTTTTTTTTTCCTTATTGGACAAGTCTAGAGAGGCTAAACTTGCGAGGCTCGGTCTCAATTAATCAGCACCTCAGCTGTTGTAACAAGCACAAATCATCTCTGATAGAGATTCCTAAGAATATGAACCCCTCTTCCTTTACGACCTGATGTTCCAAGGCAAGACAAGTACTTTGCCCTGAACCACACCATCATCGCCAGCCAAACAGTATCTTATTCCACAGCAAGCTGGAGGCTACCAGAGCTGAATATCACTCACTGTACCCAACGCAACTTCAAAATACACACAACGGCCCATACCACACCCAGAGCTCTGCCATTGTATCACGCTGCAAACCCTGCCAAAATACACGACGTGACGGAAGAGAAATGCACTAGACAAAACAATAGCCTTAAATAAAAATTTGTCAAAAATTTAGAACTGGTGGAGCATTCAATAAAATGGCTTACCACAAGAGAGCATACTTGCATACATAAACTGCTCAACAGTTAGGTACTTCCAGCATAGGATTTTAATTTTATTTTTTTTAATTAAAAGATGCAGCCGACCTGCGTATCATCACTGAAACCAAGGACTTTATCAAAGTGAAAAGCCCAAT
The DNA here is from genome assembly GCA_013399435.1 of Arenaria interpres. Lineage (NCBI taxonomy): Eukaryota > Metazoa > Chordata > Aves > Charadriiformes > Scolopacidae > Arenaria > Arenaria interpres. The sequence continues at coordinate 273,411 of VXAK01009144.1, forward strand.
TAGCATCAGTCCTCTCTGGATGTATAGGCTAACATATCCCTCATCAGCTCGATAAAAACCCAAGGGTGCCTCTGCTCACCAGAACTGCAAAACTAATAAACAATTTCATTTAATTTGAAACAGACTACGCTGAAATCCAGTTTACCTCAGAGTAACAGTGGATTGAATGCTTTTCTCCAGGGCACGTGTGGAAAAGTATAAAAAAAAGCAAATGCATGGAAAAGTACACCGAGTAGACTTGCATTTGCAAACAGAGGAGGGAGAATGCTGCATTTATCAAATTTGAAAATCATATGCTGCAAAATCTCTTATGAAATGCATTGAAAACATTTCCATAATATCCTTTGAAGTAACTTTCTCAACTGAATCAAAACGGTTGTTTCCAACAACCCAAACAGTTGTTGTTATTATTATTATTAAGAAAGTGCCACAGCTTCTCTGCTAATCAGTAGAGTGCTCCGGTTGTTTCCATCACCACCAAATGGACTGTCCAATGGGAACAAACCTACAAACTGGGAAGAAACTCCAGCATTTTGTAGGGGAGCCTTTCATCACTGGAAATAAAATGCCTTTCCAATTACAATGCTACTTCTATTGCTGTGCTTCATTTACAGTACTATTACTATATTCCAGTGTAATATATATAATATATTACACTGCTCCATATTAGTTCAACTGGATGCATTTTTGAATTTGTTTCCTTCAAAAGGAGGAAAAAACAAAAAAGGGCAAAAAGTCTCAAAGTGGGATTTTTTTAATGAGCTTATCTCAATGTATGGCAGGAAAGAACCCAAATGTTATAGTCAAGCCTAAACAGAATAGGAAACATCTTTTGGGTGCACTCCGCAACTTTTAGTCGAACTGATTTACAGTCAAATAAGTGGCAACAATGATGTTTTTCTCTACAGGTTAGGTCTTACTGCTGCAGCCCTTAAAACTGTACAAAGAGCTACCAACGTTTTGCTAATAAAGCCAAATACGAAACTAACATTTCAAAATTTGGCCTTAAGCACAATTTTTTTTTAGATACTCTGAAATCCTACCTCTCGAGTTCACGCTGGTAAGCCAGGATGGGGACAGGCAGCCGGGACACTGGAGCCAGGATCAACTGGAGAAACAAGGCTCTACTTCACAAAGAAACATCGGATTTTGAGAAGTGAATGAAAATGAGGTGCCTCTTCCCGTTCTTCATTAAAAACTAAAAAACCCACAGGGCATACACTCTTTTTTGGGATAAGTGCTCAAATTCACACACATGAGAGCAAGGAAGGAAGAACCAGGCTGGATCTGCCAATCCCAACAATATTTTTGAAGAGCAAACCTCATTTCAGGTCACTCCCGCAGCATTTATGCTGGTGTTTCCTCAGAGGTTTTGTGTCTCATTAAAAATCCAACCATCACCAAACCCAAAAAACAGTTTCACTGAACAGTTTTGACCAGCTCTAACTAAGATATATACAACTCTTAAGGTTGCATGCTAGTTTGGTGTTTATTTGAACAACTTAAGTATTTAATAGATACCTTCACTTTTAATTATCATAAATGTCAAGAGCTTCCTGTAGGGTAAGAAGAGCTCCCCAAATGTTTCAATGATGTTTGAGCTTTATCTGAAGTGGTTAACTTTAGGATTTTGTAATGAAAGCAACCCTACAACATTTGAGAAACTAGCAACTTTCATGCCTACACGTTTTCACCCTAAAACATATCCAAGGACTTTCACTGACTAATAGTGCCTCTTCTTGCACTTGACATTTATTAGTCATGATTTCAAAGTGAGGAGTATTTAATTACAAATAAAGGATCCCTGCCTTTGATAACTCTCAAGGAACTGCTAAGCATGAAATAAAATATGATGCTGGAGCCTCCCCTTCGACTTTGCCATGTATATTTCTTTCTTTTGATAATTCTAATAAAAAGGGCTGATTGTCAAAGTCTAATTTAAGACTTAATGAAGCAGCAAAGGTTGGGGTGATGAAAAAGAAGCTGGAACAATAACAGTAAAAACATAGTCATAGACTATGACGATCCAAGAAAAATTTTCTGGCCAATTAGATTTGATTGTGTTAAACAATGACAAACTACAGAAGTAATTAGTAATCACATACTGTATTAGCAAGCGACTAAACGCTGGTGCTGGTTAACTGCACTTTATGCTTCCTGAAGTCTGCCATATCCTTCTATCGCATGTGTTTTAAACAAGAATCCAATTTAATAGTCAGAATCGTACTTTTGCCTCCCATTTTGAGCAACCTGGTCTGCTGGGAGGTGTTCCTGCCCAGGACAAGCAGATGGAACTTGATGATCTTTAAGCTCCCTTCCAACTCCAACCATTCTATGATTTAATTGTGGCTAAATTGTTTCCCGACTTTTTTTCTTCCTGTTTACTATTTCAAAAGCCGTAATATTAAAAGGATATTATGGAAATCTCATTCATAGACAGTCCAATATCGACAGTGACACAGGAAATTAGGAAGGAAGCTCAATGAGTGAAGTCAGGCACAAGCTGTTGTAATAAACATATATGCTTATCTTGTATTTATATAAATTATAACAAATACATCATGGAACTGTTAAGGTCCATAGATATGCACCCAAGATTTTCACACGCCGCTTTAGTAGGCCCAGGCAGCAGCAAAGCAGAACTGCTCTGCCACTTCTGAGCGGCTGAAAGCCCAGTTGTTTTCACATTTTTAAAATAAACCAAAAAAAAAAAAAACAGGCTTCGAATCCACAGAAACACTCATATCACACACAAAATAAAGGCGCTTTATGCCAGTGTTCAAGGCTGAGGGTTATTCACAATGGCTCAGCTGAACACTATGGCAGGGAGTCCTTCTTGACGTGAAATTAAATACAATCAGCCTTAACATTTCATAAGCATCTTTATATTCACAAAAGGTGTATAATACCGTGGCAAGTGAACACACCAAAAAATGTGGAGACAGAACAATACTTAATATAAATGCTCACAGCCAATTTCCCTAGTGCCTCAAAATAATAAATAAATACAAATCTGTCTGCTAACACCACTAGCAGCAAATCCAAATTATCCAAATTACTGTCGTGCTTTGTACGAGTACCCCCAGTCTTAATGGGTCTGTGAAAATGAAGAGAAGGGAGGAGGGAGAATTTTCAGAAGGCACAAACATGACTTAGCAGCTTAATGGACTTCCTACATCTTAACCTTCTCCTCCAGGTGATGTAACGCTCATGACAAATTTCTCCCAACTCACCCACTCAAGTTTTCAGACAATTAATTACCAGGAAAAATTAATTCACAGGAGATCCTTCAGCAACATTTCCAGTGGCATATTACCAAGAACAAACAGCGTGCATCTGCCTGTACCGCTGCATCTGATTAAAAAAATCAAACATTATAGATTTCTTTGTTGAGTACCCAGCAAGTCATATGTCAAGCTGTCTATCACAGCGCCAGGTTTCAGCCATGATTCCCACGGTCAAGGTGTAATAATGAGGGCCAGTACAAGACTGATCTTGTTTCACTGACAGCCACATGACACGTGGTAACGTCCCAAGGTTAGATCATTCTTTGTTTCACTCTTGACTCTTTCGAATTTAAATTTCGAGAATTTTTTTTATGTGGCAAGAGGTGCAGCCAGCTTGTATCCATTGCTCATTTTGAGTCTTCAAGCTCAAATGCCTTCAAGACTTAAAAATGGAAAAAAAAAAATTAATCAAATTGTCTTTTCACACAAATACAATCATCACATGGAAGGTAACCCAGTTAAGTTTCCTTGCTGCATGGTGAGGGAAATGAGAATTTACAAAAGCAGGACTACAAGGAGACTGCTCTTCTGTAGGAGAAGCTCTATGCAGTGTGTGATCCTTCCAACCCTGACACAGATGCAGTAATTACAGTTCAAATTTAACACAGTTCCTTTTAATCTGCTCTCACCTTTACGCAAATTTCTCTTTAACTGAGGGCTATGTTCATCTTTTATCCTTCCCTTCCAGCCAACGCTCAGAGATAAGAGGGTTTATCAGGGGTAGGTTTGCATCTCTGACACTCGCTCAGAGAGGTTGTCTGTGATAAGGAAAGGAAAATCAGCCAAGAGCTGATTTAGCACCGACTTCAATGGGAGATTCTGTTCAACCAGCGGGAAGACCCGAGTTGAGTTATCCTGAAGAGGCTTCCCAACTCTATTTGACCAGGTCAGCCTCATTCTGTAAATCAGATCATTTAACTTCGGCCTTGCTCTTGTTTCTGACTTTAAATATTAGTTCTGCTTCCCTGCAGTGCTGCTGCTCTGCTAAATATTGTGTAAGCTTTTAAAATTAGACATTATGACCACATCCTCTCAGTGCCGTTCTGAATCTTTAATTACTAACAAATATAAATCATCTCTTGAAAATAATGCTGTACGTCTGGTTGGTTAAATATTTAGTAAGTATTTAAATACTTTCTAGTGTTGGGAAGACTGAAATTAGTCAAGTAAAAAAAATTGGTCTTAAACTCAAGCATTGGAAATGCACATTTCGTGCACTTCATTTCATTTTATAGTCTCCAAGAACTATTACAATTTTTAATAAACTTGTATTTGGGATTTGAAGCCAAATACTTATGCTCAAAAGGCACAAATTTATTAACTAAAAGACACCCAAAGTGGTAATAAAACGTATTCCCCAGTGGTATATTGCAAATGGGCTGTAAAAATTACATTTTATTAATCCAGCTGCAATTAAAGAATAACAGCTGTACCATTTGCATTGCAATGCCCCACTTTCGGGGAGATGACAAATATTGTTCATTATTCATTATATATTGCTGATTGGCAAACATTTTTCTTAGTCCAGTAGTGATGTCTCTTGGGCATGGCTGCTTCTCTTTATGATTGCAAACTGAGTTCTCCTGGTATCAGGGGGTTTGCAAATGCTAAGAGTCTTTCTTTCCTCCAAGATGTTCCACATTTCAAAGAGAATGATAAATTTCTGCTGAAGCCAACAAAACTAAGCAACACACATATAGACAAGTAGCTGGCTAACAAGTTTTTAAAGTGTTACTGACAGTTTCTTGTTTTTCTACAATTAATAAGCCAGTATCACAGCCTCCATCTTTTTCTTGGGATAACACGTTCAAATGTTTGGCAGGTAGAAAATGAGAAGCAAAAAAAAAGAGTGGCTAAAATTTAGCTAAAAAATGTACAGAGCTACCTATTAATTTTTACAACCAAAAAAAAAAAAAAAAGAAAACATGTTTCTTTGGAATGAATTAAAACTGCATGCAGTAGATAAAATATGGGCATCATCCAGCTTCCACAGTTTGCCATGCTCTGACTGTAGAGCTGGAGCACATATACTGATCTGTAAGTATTAAGAAAGTTAAGAAAACATTACATCAAGATAAAACTTGTATGGTTTCTGAAAACAGATACGAAGCCACAGCAGGCCCAACAAGCATGGTGTATAACAATCAAATACCGGCATTCCGCTGCATACATCAGAAAATTTTATCTAACTCAGCTTCATTATGATCCTGATCGCTCTATCTCCAACAAAACAGCTTCAGAATTCTCTGCTTAAAATTAATTTTAATTGAAATGTTATCTGCAACCCACAATATTTTTTAATTAATATTTACTCTATTTCTGTCAGGTTTTCCAACCATACAGTAAAGATAACGCCAACCCCTACCCGAGATAAATATCACACTTCAGCCTTGTTTATGCTGCAGACCACAAAATAACCATTAGCTGGGTAACTGCTTCCAAACCCAGTGATGGTAAGAGCACAAAAGCAACAAGAAACAAGTGTCTTTGTTTTCACATCCTCAGACTAACAAAGTAAAATATTTAGACATATCCAAAAACATATTTGAAAGTTACATTTGGCAAAAAGTAAAGATTCATCAAAGTTTGTAACAAATACACCTCCCAACAAATAGGGCTCCAGAGCCTGGTTTATCAAGGTATGTACTTTAGGTAATTAGTTACATGTATACAAGTCGTTAGCATTGAGGATGCTGATGCATTACAACTACTTTGCAATGTTAAAAGCAACTACACAAGCAGGGGCAGAAGGTCAGGCTGTTGGCGCAAGGTCTCTCCACTGCACCCAGGGGTGTTTGCTCAAGGCTTCACTAACCAAGAACACAACAACATTTCCATTGACTTCACCAGACTGTGAGAGTGGAACAACAGGGGGGAGGAAGGGGAGGGTTTCCTGGGATTTCACTGAGCTTAAGTATACAGGCAGGATGCACTTTGCTGAAAACTAGTCACTCTGGGGTGAAAATGCTGCCACACACCAGGCTTCTTGTACAAAGATGCAACTATCCTCCTCCTTACCAAAGTCAATAAAGAATCATAGAATGGTTTGAGTTGGAAGGAACCTTAAAGACCATCTAATTCCCACCCCCTGCCATGGGCAGGGACACCTCCATCAGCCCAGGTTGCTCAAAGCCCCCTCCAGCCTGGCCTTGAACCCCTCCAGGGATGGGGGACCCACAACTTCTCCGAACAACCTGGGCCAGTGTCTCACCACCCTCAGAGTGAAAAATTTCTCTCTAATCTAAATCTCCCCTCTTCCAGTTTGAAGCCGTTACCCCTCGTCCTATCACTACATGCCCGAAAGGGGGTTCCCTGCTTCTTGGTACCAAGGACTACTCATTATCAAGGCTGGGTGCAAAGAAAGAACAGGCTGGGAAATCCATTTCTCACAGCTTATCATCCTTTCCCTAAATCCTCTATTTCCTCTTCTTCTCTCCGAAAGGGAAAAACCCCACCATCAGGCTTTGGGAGAAACTAAGCAAAGGTTTGCCAGGAAAATTGACGCCTACCAACCCAAAAGGCTGCAGCTTAGACTACATAAATTCTGCATAAAGATTATAGACTGAGAGCCATAAAAGATGACTTTTCCAGATTAGCAGCAAAATAAAGATATTGTAGAATTTGGGCAAGTTGTCCTTACAAGCAAAACATTTCCCCCTTTCACATCTTCCAAAATCATGCAAACAGGCAGCCCTGTCATTTCTCCCCTGCCATGCACCGCATTTTTCTTTGCTTTCACAAATGGAGTCTCTCAAGTGCATCGACAACAACATCAACTTTCTGACTTACCTACATCGTCTCAGATATTCAATGATGTTCACCATTAAGTGACAGAACATAAACATCTATTTTTAAAAAGCACATGGAAAGCTAGTAACCTGGCAGGCTGTCTTCTCCTTGTTACAGGAGTATTGCTGGAGTAGGAATTACCATTCTTACTGGAATAAAAATATAGAATAAATACAGAATACTGGAATAAAATAGTATCGTTTACTCACAGAGCATTAGTAATGCTTATTTCTTGTCATGTTACACTTTCTAGGTAAAAATTTCAGACTGATAGTTCATAATCACCACTACAGGGAACAACTTCAGAGTGTTTCCTCTATGATAACGGGAATAAGCCTTGACTTGTAGACACAAGGACTGGGTTGCGAATACACTTTCAACCCCAAAAATCCAAACCCCCCACTGAATCTGAAGATCTGCCAAAGTTTGTATGTAGACCTGATCCAGGACCTTTTCTACATATGAAATCTCTCTCCCTCTCTTTGCTGAAATCCTACAAAATCCGTCGAAAGATCTATACAGATGTGACAGTCGCTACTAAGCTTGCTTCCGTCTTCAAATCTCGTGCACACTGTGGCATTTTCCAGATTTGAAATGCACATTACAGAAGTCTCCTGTTGACCCCAAGCATCTTCACAGCATGAAACGCCTGAGAACCAGGGAGAGGACAGCACAGGCTGCCTATTTGCAAAGCTTATGAAGGAAGGAGCAGGAGACTCTGCAGACAGGTCTGTAAAGTCTAAATCGGAGAGAAAAAGAAAAGAGCAAGGGAGGAGCATCTACGAAGAAATAAAAAAATAAGGTCACAGCATTGATTTTTAGTCTTTTCGTTGATTTAATTCACTGAAATAAAAAAATACAAATGGTCATCCAAGAACATCGGATGTATGCACAGTACCAATTTTATCACAATTTGAGTTCCTCAACACTGCATTTACTACTTGCCATATGAGCTCCACTTCCTTAAAACCTTACTTCTAATATGATCTAGTAAGAGCAAATGGTTTCTTAATAAGTAGGAGAATGGTAGTTGGGGTCGGGAGGTGGTGTTTGTTTTTAGGGTTTTGTTTTAATAGAGAAATATGCCAGTAGTCATGAATTGCCACTTCCAGGCCACAATACTGAACTGACCTTACTTGAAGGGGTTTTTTGTTTGTTTTTTTTTTTAATTTTGTATTCAACCCTGAACTGATTTCAGTGCAGAGTACAACAAAGCTTCATAAAATTACTATTAAAAAAGTTGCGCATTCTGAACTTGAAATCCCATGGGGAGAACAAACAGAAACCCCACTTCTTTCACACTGTCAGCAGGTGGCAGGGGGGAAATCTGAGCATCTCTTCTCACTCTTCATTTCCCAAGAAAGGAAAAAAACTCTTTAAAATGGGAGCCACCTTTGCCTGAAGAGGTGGTTTACAGGCTTACGCAGACCGTGAGTCGTGCAATCCCACCCTTCAGTAGAAAGCACAGACTCGCTGCCTGTCAGGACTATCTTCAAGTTCCCACGCCAAGTACAACGCACGGCTTGTTGCTCCAGGCTACGCTAAAAGGCACAGACTACTCCCAAATATACTCTTCCCAAAACTGCCACACAGAACTTTTATTTTCACCACATAAAGTTTAGCATTACCTTGGTTGCTGCTCAGTGAAATATTTTTGAAGGACCTGGAGCGTTACAGCCACTTTCCATTAAGCGAAACGTTTGGGAACTTCAGATAAGCTCCGGAGGAAAAAAAATAAAATAATGTCTAGGGCCTAAATGTAAGAAAACCCAGCAGGCTCTCACACATTATAGCAGTGTGGGTTCCTGAATTCAGCTCTCAAAGAACCCAAATACAACAATAATGATCTTGGCACAGGGCATTTCCTGCAGATTAATGACCAGCAGGGAGGAGCTGATGGCCCACAGCACAGCCAAGGGCCATTAACCCCAGCCAGTCATTAATCCCCAGGAAATGCCCCGCGCCAAGATCATTTTCTTATTTCAAAATGAAAAGCAGCAGAGACTATGTAGAGTGGTTTTTGTTTTGTTTTAATGAATGATGCCATTCAGCTGCTATCTCCAGGGTACGACACCTATGTACGTTAAACTCGCTGGAGTTTAACTAAGAGGGTGCAAGCGCAGAGGATGGGCAAAGCACAGGACCCGAGCAGAAAATACTCGTCGTGTCTGCGGCTGACAGCAATTGGGGGAAGGCTGCAGCCCTATTCCCTCCTCAGAAACATGAAGAAGTGCTGAATCACTGTATCACGAGCAAAGATGTTGCTGTGAGACGCATTTAATCATGCCCAACTGTGCTGCTGCGCGCACTCTCAGTAACAAGAGGCGTGTATCTGCCTCGTCCATGGAAAATACTGGTGTGTTGCTCTAGAGCAGACAGTGCCATGGACTTTATATCCTATTTTATGGAAAAAAAATGACAGTTAACATGTTCGTTACCATTCCTGTCACTTACATCTGTTGATAACTTGAGCTTCCCAAAAATCACATCCACCAGTACCCCCAAGTCCCTTTCCTCAGAGCTGCTTTCTAATACCTCACCCCCCAGTCTGTACGGATGGCACAAGGATTGTTCCAGCCCAGGTGCAGAACCTTGCACTTGCTCTTGTTGAACCTCATGAGGTTCACCTGGGCCCACCTCTCCAGCCTGTCCAGCTCCTTCTGAAGGAAGGACCCTGAAGTACATGCTTGTGGAAGCATTTTTATTATATTGACAATATGTAGATGCAGAGAGGGGAATTCTTATCTTTAAGTTCAGAGTTTAGCATATCTCCAGGTTATCATGACTGCATGTCGGCGAGCCTAATTTTGTTGGTCTATAATCATGCAATTAAAGATTCTGGCTAACAGCATTATCACTGCTTTAAACACCAATACATCACCAGACTTCAGGTTAAGAGATTTGTGTTCTATAAATAATGTTCTAGTGTCTTGCTAATTAAGTAAGGTCCTGGCAGAAAAAAAAAAAATATATATACAAGGCAGAATGAAAGTCTCAAAAACTATTCTAAGCAGCTGATCTCCAAGAGATGTCACTATCCTCTTAAATTGTCTCATGTCTAAACTACTCAAATAGTCCTAATAAATAAATAGTTCTCTTTCCTCAGAAGCATGTCTTCTTTACCCTCTACACTGGCAGCCATAAATTCACCTACTGACTTAATGCCTGTGAAAGACACTTGCTATTTCTCCTAGTTTTAAGCTGAGCTTCCTGTATGGGGTATCTCCCCCCCACGGTCCCTTCTGAATCTTCTGTAAAGGGCCCTTTTCAAAGATGAGGCTACATGAAAACGGATTTTTTGGTGCTAGGGAAGAACCTATTTGTGTCTTTCTTTAGCAGTAAACAACTGTGTGTGGTTACTTGCTTTTATAGAAAGCTAATAAACATCCTCCCCCCCAAGGAAAGGAGAACATACAAGACTTTGGAGGATCAGGCTCTCGTCAAGACTCTATTTGAGCAAAGGGGAGTGATCCTAACACTCTTAACAAGCGCTTGTTGTCCTCTGGTTATATATAATTTACTGGGAATAAAAATAATTCATGAAAATGATTCAGGAGGGACTGAGTAAAACGAGCAATGCTTTTCAGGAATTTATGGCCCAGCTGCTACAAAGGTCAGCTCTTCTTGCCCGTTGATTAGTTTGATACATTTATTCCCACAATGAAAAGCAAAGTTGAAGGTTTTTTGGTATTAAAAAGTAAATAGCACAATGCATTAACAGAGGATGGATTATCCACTTAGTTTCCATAGAGTGAAGGAGAGGTCCAGAAACTGACAGAACTAATTCAGTGCCTCATCCAAAGATGTATCCAAGTACCACGCAAAGTTTAACACTCATTCCACAAAACGCAGCTTTTCGCCTCTTGCCTAAACCTCCTACAGACACATCAGGCGTGGAGAAGCAGTAGTAAAAACATCTTTACACAAACACACCATAATATTCTTTTTCTTCAGAACAGACGTTCTAATAGCAGAGCACCTGGAGCTCACTCTGAAAAACATCTCACATCTGTTGCAACGCCATCTCCAACCTTCCTGCCAAAGGGCAGCCATCAGGAAGGGGAGATCTGAATTTCCAGGTCCACCTTCACAGCATGTAAGTTACTACAATATATATCACGCAGGACTGGATGTCAAAAACAGGACCAAACTGTAGCAAAGAACTAACTTCTTAAATACTCAGCTGCAGAGAGTCCGAAGTCCTGTACAGGAGCAGAGACCTTTCATCCTACCCAGGGGAAGGCAAAGAAATCCTGGATATTAGGATGAATGAAAGAGGACAATCTAATAGAAGAGAGGGCAAATTCTGTTTACTTATTCTGGTATAAAACTAGCAAAAATCCCCTGATTTTGGCAAAATCACCAACCACAAACATACTGAATTTTAAGACACGGTATTCAGATAGAAAAGGCAATCCTAAACTGATTTTTATTATTTTGTTTCGGTTTGAAATAGAAACCTTGTATTAAATTTGATACATTACTGCCTACTGCAATACAGTACATATTAATACAAGCAAGTGGTGTACAATAACTGATCACTATTTAATATGGACTTTTTCCCCCTAGCTTTTTTTAATCAATAATCTTATCCTTCAAAAGAAATAGCTTTTTGTCACAAAATACAATGGTGCCAAGTAAGAACACAGTTATGACCTTGGTACAGTAATTGGACACGTACCGCTCCTCAGTGTGCATCTGGGAGCCTTTAATTCTGTCAGCCCAATGTCTTGAATTTTCTGGGTCAAAATTAGAGAACCCATCAATAATCTCAACAGTTGACAGAGCAAAGTTTAAATATTTATTCATTCTGTGAAATCATTGAATGTTAGTGCAAAAATCTTTTCAACAGGAACACGATTCTTTCTTTGCTGACTGCAGTATCTTTAATTGCTGGTAATATTTATTTGTGCTACAGTATTCCAGAGAACTTCTGAGTTTTTAAAAATTTGTGGAAAAAATGTTTTTAAAGGTGCTCAAGATTTTAGAAGCACAAGTTCCAGAATAAATTGGCCAAGAACAATAAATCCAAATTCCTCTGAAGTGCTTCTTGCAGGTCCTCTGAGAGGAGATAAAATAAATAAGAAGCATCCTAAAAGTTCTAAAAGAGCTCAGAATCTGCTTTGACTTCTCCATTGGCCAGCTTCACAAGTCATCCTCAAATTAACGAAAGGTTACATATTATTGCTCCTTGGCAAGTGTGCTTAAACCCAAGTAAAAGCAAGGCCTGCAGTTGTTTGGGCTACATCCACCTTGTGGACTTAGTTTTTTATCCACACATCAGACATGTTTTCCTTTATATTCAAGTTGAGGCAGCAATAGAGAATTTTTAGCAGGAGGAAAAAAAAAATAGAAATAACTGTAGATCTTACATAGGAAGGAGAAGAAACTGGGTTCTCCCCTATACAGCTCTTAACAGGCTTTTAAGAATTATATGAGCTTTCCAAAGAAGGATGTTTGTTTTCTTAAATATTATCTGTTCTTCAACACTGGTAACTTGGTTCTGAGTCTGAATGGGACTAACCAGTTCAACGAGGTCCACTACAATTTACAGAAAAGTGAAAGCGATGATTCTCAGAACTAACAAGGAAGAGACACACACACACACACACACACACACACACAGAGAAATCTCTACACAACTGCTATAAAGGCAAATTGTACTGCCTGCAGCTTTTACTTTGAAGGTCAAATATTCTCCGAGTCATCAAAGAAAATACTCTTCAAAAGGTGAGAATAACAGTTCCTGTACACAGAAACGTTCTGCCCAGCTATTTTGTGCAGGGAGGACCAATGATAGCCTTTTTCATTCCTGGCTGGGAACTGCCGGCCAAATGTCATGCTAAGATAATAACGGGCTGATTTCAGAATATTGAGAAGCAGCTTGAAAGTGAAAAACAACTTCCACAAAATGAAGAAATGGCAGCGTTTCCGTACAACCGCAGCCCGAGATGATTTAGGGGGGCGATCAAATTAGTTTCAGCATCTTTGTTCCTCTAATTTATCAATCTGCAATTACTGTCATTGTCATAATAATTTATACCAGTTGTAATTTACCCAATTAAGAAAGAGGCAGATGCTAAAACGCAAATTACATAATTACAAGGAAGAACGTTACTGGTATTGTGTGTGCTCCATTTATCCATGGCCCTTGGAGTGGACAGCTTCTGTTCATCTCCGTGGAGGCAGAATTCCACATCCTTCTCATTTTTTGTCCTTGTAAACAAACAACAATCAACATGCAAAAAAAAAGCTCTCAACTACGGAAACGGCTCCACTGTGTCAATGGCAATAATGCTGAGTCCTTGTATACAATTCATTTTCTTGAGCACTTAGAAGTCAAATTCAACAGTAAAAAAAAAAAATATTAAAAAAACCAGGACTACACTGACCTCTGCATTTCCACTAAGAACACAGTTTTCTCAGAGCAATTTATCCGACACAATGTGGAAATTACAGTTTTTGCATCCCCTTTGAGCCACTGCTGGCACAGGGCACCCCTACACCCAGGTGCAGGCTCTTGGCAGACACACAGTAAGAAGCCGAACAGTCTACTCCTCAACATTTTTCTTCCAAATCAACACCACCACCTTCCACTTACCTAAACACTCACATCTCTCAGTTCATTAACATCCTCCATTTTGCATCTACTCATCTGGCTTTATTTAGCACAAATAAATGAACGCATACTTGAGCTCTCCTCAATATTATACCCCTGCTGACTCCAAAAGTACAAAATCTTGGTCATCTTTGCACCTTCCAACCCTCGCTATGAAAAGCAGCAAAGCTCAAAGACTGTTTTGCCTCTCAATCTCATCCAGATGATTCAGCACAGAGAAAAATTCCGGAGTCACTCACTCTTGTTTACAACTCATAGTCCTCTAAAAATATTAGACATGCTCTTTCCCTTTCTCCACCCGCAATCATGAGGGAGTCACTGCAATTTACCTCATTCATCCCGTATCTCCACAGTGAATGACTCATTCCTGAATACAATTTTTCTCCAAACCAGATCATGCAGAAGAGGAACGCTCTTCCCCCGGTGCTGCTACTAGATAGAAACAGAGATTGAAAAAAAGGACTGAAGGACTTCCCTGTGGCCACAGGATTACAGAATATAGTGGTTTCCATCATTTTTGGCTGGTCGTTCCAAACATCTTGTTGTTTAAAATGTCACAGCCTACCCCCCTATTCTATCCCCTACCTCCTTCAAATTAAGTTCATAAATCACTCCATCGTACAAAACTGAAATATAGATTTCAGAAAATTCAGATGCTTAGAAACATTTGTAATTCATTGGGTTGTGGAGGTTTTTTGTTTAATCCTTTGTAAATACATGGGATACTGCCATAACTTAATACTTGCTTTTCACAGGTTAGGGCAAAGCTCATCTCAGATTTTGGCTCTGGATATTTTAATTACACGTCCATTTTATTGCATAAGTAAAGAAGTTAAAGAACCATGCAGGAAGACTTCACTGACTTTATTTACTTTCTTAGTTATTCTGCAGCAGCCAGACACGTCTGTACTGTTCCTGAGAGCTGTTACTGCTAAAAGGTAAATCTAATCGAGCCGGAGCCTTCAACACATCAAGCAGACGGGTATAAATAATGCAGAGATGCTGAACTCAGTGGAGCTATCACAAAAAAAAACATTCACACCAGTAAGTCCAACTTGTTAGAACATCTTTAGGCCAAGTCACACAGTACACATCTTTACGACTAACTCAGGAATTCAAGACTCATTCACCAATGGATCAAATTCTTTGTCCCTCTGTAAAGCAAATAGTGCGTGCACTTGTAAATCCCTTTTAAGTTCTCCTTCTACTGCTTTGAAAAACTCTTGCTGAATACACGAACTGGTAAGTATCGGGTACTCAGGGGAAAAAAAAAGAAAAAGACCTGAACCTGAGCATTTATTACAATACAGATTACCACACGGATGTCTAGAGGATGAGAATTTTATTATTTATTTTTTTTTAGGGGTAGCAAGCACGAAAGATTATGATACGGGAAGGAGTTTGCTTGCTTCACTGCTAACTTCCCAATCTGCTGTCTCCATCAGCTGCATTACTCGGTTCGAATTCTTACGTTGAAATTCTGTTTTAGGGGAAAAAAGTCTTAAGGATGAAAACTGGGACTTTTTTTTTTCCTGCTTTAGCTAAGGAGAAGGCAGAGAGATTTATATTCCCACTTCCTTTACCAGTCCCTTCTCCTATTCGTGTGTGCTTGTGTCTCTGTAGCATACTCTTACGGGCGGCAAACACTCCTAGAAAAATTAGCTAGCATGTCAGAGTAACTTCTGCAATTTATCTTTAAATAGATTTCAATAACAATCTTTTCATTTGAATAAAAGCCTGCTTAGCTATTTTCCAGACAGCCCGAAGAATCAAGCATTCGTCTCCACTGGCAAAGGACTTGATAAGCACATAAGGATAGTTCATCTCTAAAAAAGAAACGCTTTCGAGAATCATTTTAAACCATTTCACCACTTTTTAAAATGTATGTTTTCATAATCTGCTGCTTGTACAGAAAGCCCAGCCGTAAAAGAAAGTTGAAATTCATGTCATAAACATCAAGTCTTTCAGATTTCCACAAAACTACAGAACAAAAATAGCCTTAAGTAGTTAACCGCTACTTATCCCCAGTCACTGGCTTCTATTTTAAAGGAAGTCTGGGATTCATACTTGGGGGAAGCTCAAGCACTAATCATCTCCAAGAAAAACTTCAAGTACATACATTAGGCAGGCTCAGTCTCTAACCTCTCCCCTCTAGCAGAAGCAAACAGCAGTGTACCTCAGGGAGAAGGATATTAGTCTACCTCTCTGTTTCAAGCAAGCCTGGAAAAAAGACTTAAGAAAGCTGGGAAAGCATTGACAGGAAAAATTAGCAGCAATTAAAAAAAATCAGCAGGAATGGGAGAAATAACACAAAAGATAGAGATAGCTGATGCAAGTCAGTCTTTCTTTTCCAAAGTAAGAGAAGCTTCTCATCAGCTTCCAATTTTAGGATTTGGGATAAACAACAAATATTATTATCTCTCAGCTGTACTTTTGTCTTTCCATTCCTCCAACTACATAGCTGTTTGACACATCATATACTGTCCTACTTGGCTGTTCCTTTCTCTCCCAAACAAATTTGACTTTTCCCCCTTTTTTGGGAAATTACCAAGAGTACGTTGCCATTTGGGAACAGTACTAACATTATTTTACCATCGGGGAAACAACTAGCCCACAACACTTTCAAGTGATGTAAAACACCAGCTAAATTCTCAAGCCAAAGGAAGCAACCCCATACTTGCTTAGTAAATTCACTGTAAAGCACCCCAAAGTGCCACTCCAAACAAGGTAAGGTGACAGATTTCACTACTGTGAACTGAGAAGTATTTACATTTATTTACGCATAAATGTATGGATATATGTAAAAGAATCCAAGGTGGCATGGATTTAAGTAGGAACATGGAATCAGATTTAAAAAAGAGAAAAATTAAATAACAAATTTCTGTCTCTAGAATGCCACCACCTTCAGCAGTACTGGAAATAACCTGCATATTAATTAAGCCATAACTGAAGTTAAGCCCCTTAATTTTGCAGGAATAGAGAAGAGGCTGCCATAGATGGCTTTCCCACTAACTGTTTTATATTTGCTTTCCCTGCCATTAACTATTTACCCACACTGTTGTAAGTTACATTACAACTGAGCAAAAACATACTTAAGAGGAAGAACAGCAAGTGCTTTGCTTTCAAGGAAATAGAAAAGCCTTGGGAAAAAACTTTCTACACTTCATTTCAGTTTTATTACTTCAGTCCAGGGGAAGAAATGTAGATAATTTTTAAACAAAGAACATTCATTCAAAAATCATCTACAAAACACTTTTCAATGATTTCTAATGGGTTATATTTATTTAGTTTTGCACAGTCTGTGTAGCACTGACTGGTTTTGTTTGTAAGGTCTCCTTTTCTCTAGGAGCAACATGCCTCCAGTAAAGAACTAGGAAGACGGCATTTTCTAAAACAAAAATTTTCTATTAGATGATTATTTTTTTCAAATGCATAAAACAAGCAGATGCATACACTAGAAAGCCATTGCTTAAAGTGTAATATAACAAAAAATCCTACTTCAATGAAGGCCCATGTTATGCAATGAAGAGCCACCCTAATTCAGGCAGGAGTTCTGACCCCAGGGGATGCCTGAGGGGCCACATCAGAGCAGAGAAGCCCAGAATCGTCCAAAAAGAACAAGCTCTGCTACAGGAGAACTTTCAACTGCTCTCAGAGTGAACGGGGCTTAATCAAACTCCTAAAATTCATTATATGTTTACACGCTTCCCCAAACAACAATGTAGAGTTTTCATCAATTTACTCTGACAGTCAAACTTTCAAAACACTTTTACTGAAATGTTTATGCATTTTGTTTCTAACAGTTATACGTGTGCCTTCTCAAACTTTTTTTCCTGAGATTTAACAAAAATGCATCACAAGTGTTTCTGTCACAGCTTTCACACATTATCAAGTTCTGGTAGTCACATGAATTCTCCTAATACTTAGCTACGAATTCACAACACAAAATTATTTCAGTATGAATCATACCTTCGCACTCTGTGTAAACATGCCTGACGTTTCACATTTGCATCCTGTACTTACAACTCTCAAGCTGCCAAGCATATGGTTTTAGACAGGACTAGAGGCAGATTTAGAGAGATACGGGCTACGTCTATCTCCACTACCTTAAATTAGTATTTGTAAATACCATAACTATATCAGAAAAGAAAATAAACGGCAAGTTTTAGCTAGAAAGGAATATGCCTCTACTAGAGAACCTAGAGAGGACTATAACCCTCACTGCCAACTCCCTTGAGGTTGTTGACGTATCTACAACTAGCGACACACAAACTAATATTAAGTAATATGCAAGATAAACAGGAGTGTGGAACAGCCTCTCCAGGACCTCACGTGGCCAAACACAGCATCACAGCCCCTGGCGTCACCCCATGTGCAGGAGAAAGCCATGCTGGGGACTGATGCTTCCTCCCAAACACTTGCCAGATGTGGCACAGAGCTGCCGTCCCTACCACTGACAACACAAGTCTTACCCTCAAGAGCAGCAACTGGGTCACCTATGTTTGGGAATTCCCACCCTAGAGCAGGTTTTCTAACTGCATGCCTTGTCTGCACGATACTGAGAAGCGTACACAAGATGGAAGATGGAATAAGAGAGACTTCAGGTAAATCTTTGCCAGACTGTGATGTTTACAGACTGGCCAGCATCGCCATTCAATGCACTTTCTAAATATTTCAAAGGATCCTGCTTCTATTACCATACAAACCTGGTAACTCTCAGTTCCACGTAGTGAGTGGGAACGGCTCTCTGCTGGCCATGACGAAGAGCAGTGACAGCTTCTCCCACTTGGGTCACACATCTGAGGTGTCCCTGTCTACGGCAGAGGGGTTGGAACTAGATGATCTTTAAGGTTCGTTCCAACCCAAACCATTCTATGATTCTATGCTGAGCGAGCGGTCTGACACGTATCTCCTCACCCTCTGCCTGGAGCAGGGCTCCTCAATATGGCAGTACTGGATTTGTTTAATTTCAGGTAAGTCCTTGGGCAGCAGCTCCTCTAGGTGACCCATCATCCCCCCAAAGCAAAGCTTGCTTTTTCCCCCCAGATTTTGCTTGGTTTTCCTAGGGAGCCAAAGCAAACCTGACTTCAGGCATGAAAAAAAAAGGAGGGTGTTCATACCACACATAACTTACTATGCAAAGAGAGGTTCCTAAGATGTTTATAAATAATGATGTGCATGGTTCAAGTAGCCCATGACGTTGAACTACCAAGAGACTTAACCTATTTAGGATGGAAAACCTGGATGTTCTGGCTTGCGGTCCCTGCCGACCTCTGTGGCTGCATTTCCTTCAAGTGCTCGTCCTGTCCCCTGTCGCCCAACCAAGCACATCTGGATTTTACAGTACTAGTCCTGTCCTCTACTGCCCAACCAAGCACATCTGGATTTTACAGTACTAGTCCTCTCCTCTACTGCCCAACCAAGCTCATCTGGATTTTACAACCATGGGCAAGAAGCAAAGTCAAACAGCCATTGAACCACTTACAGGCTAGAAGCTCAACAATACTGTGATGTTGACATTTCCAACATATCCCAAATTCAAGTAACTTCAATGCATGCAAAAAAACATGGAACTACCGTAATGCAAAAATTAACAGTTGTTTTTGATGACCACACAGAAAATAAAAGTCATTAAATGAGCAGGCATTGCCCAAAGTCCTCATCATGCCTGTGAGCAGGTGGCAGCATGTAACGGAGACTCGGTGATCAGATTCAGCTCGGTTACTTTTTTATTCCCCTTGAGGCTTCTCAGCAGCAGTTCAACAGCGTTTAAGAGAGAGGGGACACACAATTTCCAGAACACTACACTTTGAATCTGTCCTGAAATGAATAACTGCATGGAAGTTTAGAAAATGAAAAATATCAAGCTAGCCTCATAGATCCATAATTGAATGCCCCACGATGGCACAAGTTGGGCAAGTCAGCCATAAATTTTCACACCTTAAGCGTTCAAGTGGCAGAATGGAGGCTTGGGAGACATTTCTGGTTCCAGCTATCTATCAGGCAGTTAAAATTTGCATTAGTTAGCATGTCGAACGCCAGGCAAGATTCAGTCCGGCGAGACAGTAAATTGATGCTACTTTAAAAACTTTGAAGCAAGCCCAGAATGAACGTCGTATGGTGCACAGCACCAAACGCCCTCCTCGCTAAACCCTGAGCTTCCCCCACTCCTCCTTCCACAATAAGCATCTAATGAGCTGTCAGCGCACACGGAGCAGCACTCCCAGGGTGCAAAATAAAACATTTCATTAATCTAAAACCAGAGATTTATGAAAATCAATGTCATAGTGTCACTGCAAAATGTCTTCTTCATTCCCCCTTCCCTGTTCCCGTATCCTCGGATACCACATTCAATTATTCACAGGGTGGTTTGTTTTTTTTTCATTTCCCCATTGCCCAGCCTTTCAGGAGAGGCACTCTGTACTTTACAGCGTTCTCTTCTCCGCAAGTTTTCCTTTGTCATGGATCTTCTAACAAATCCAACCAGAAACCATCCGCTTCCACTGATGATATTAATGACTGGGGCAACCGTATTTCAATATTGATTTTCCTGACAATAATGCTGTCCTATCAGTAACACAGTCATGAGAAAAGGCTTTTAGCCCATGAGAAGATGCGTTTTTAACCCATGAGAAGATGCGTTTAGCATCTTCTTTAGGCTGTTACAATTATTGTTACTATCTATGGATCTGCAGCCCAACTACACTTTTTTTTAACCCGACAGATTATTATATAAACAACTGTGCCTGAAGAAAAAAAACCACAATTTACTTCACCTAATTATTTTTAAAAAACAATCTGCCGTCTCGTATGTTGGTTTTAGTTTTTATATATATATAAATATCTATGTATTTCTGCTTACACACATACAAACCAAGGAGCATAAGCACATCGACCCAAGAAAATGTGAAATTCTGAGTTATTTCACAATAGAAAATTAGAATTAGAAAATAACACGAGAGGTCACTGGTGGCTTTTGGCACCCTGATGTCACCAGCTGATGGCTTGTAATGGCGCGCAAAAATCTAAGTGAAACAAATTATTTCGTAATCACCTGAGGTACAGACTGTTTTGATTCACTCCCCCCCAAAAAAACCCCCCAGCTTGATTAGATTTTGCACAAGCCCAGATGACGATGCTCCCCCAGAGCACTCCCTTATTGGCTTCGAAATGTTCACTGTCAACCTCATCCAAAAGTCTATGGACCACCTGTTCCCCACTGCAAAAGATGCTTAATGCCATGTTCTTTTACGCTTAAATGTTCTACTAATCAAGCAATTAAGAGTTACGTACAGGTTGATTGCAGGTCATTAACTAACATGAATTGCGATCAAGCTAACAGGAGATAAGTTATCGAACTCCAGGAAGATCAGTATTCCAGCTAGAACAGATCTGTCCTTCCATAAGGACAGATGGCACAGTTCCTTCCCTCTACACTATAAAACCTTCCACATATTGCCACCTCTTAGGCAGCCATCTTTATGTATAACAGTATGTACAAGAGCAAAAACCAGTACCAGAAATCATCCAGAGCTTTATTAAATAATGCAATTTTACAAATAGTCTCTTTTTAAATCTCTGAAACACATACCTCAACATTTTTTTTTCCCTTTCACTCCGAGGCAGACTCAATTACTACATCAAAGAGACAGCTAATGTGAAAATTAATACAGAAAAACTAATTTAAACAGAAAACTGGCAAAAAAAGTTGTAGGTGGGAATGGATTACATCCCATTTGTTTCCTCTGAAAGGAGACGGGGAGACCTCAAATAAAAAAAAGAGTATATACGTTGAGTGGTTTATGGTAGTAGTAATCAACCTTTTGGTCTAATGCTCTGCTGAGAATCAGGAATGCCAGAAGCTCATTCAAACATGAGCTGCACTAAAAGAAAAAGCTTTGCCACGTAGGGCTATAAACACTGATTTTATTCCCACTGGAGTCAGCAGCACAAATTCCCCGAGTCCAGCCTGCAATGCACCACCCAGCCTGTTAGATTATTGTATTTTTTTGTACTTTTTTGTATTTTTATTGTATTACTACTTTTTATGATTACTTATTTTTATTATTTTATGATCAGTTTTTTATTTTTGAAGGGCAGCATAGCAGTGGATTGACATTCGCAATTGTTCAAAAATAAGATGACTGCAATAGCTTTATAAATGCTAAAAAAAAAAAAAAATAAAATAATTACGGGAGACAAAAATCTTATAGAGCACGTCCAGCCTTACACAGAGCCCCCGGTGCGGGGTGAGCAGAGCATAGCGCCTGTCAGTCCCACTGCAATTACCATCACTGCCAGAGTCCAATCAGCTTAAACACTCCAGGGTGTTAGTGAGAATCTGGTCTTTTGACACATGACTTCTGTCATTTATTGACCGACACTGAACAAGCCAGAAACTTTAATGAAAAACTTCAGAAATTAGTATTACAGTGTCTGAATTAAAAAAAAAAAAAAGACGATATTGAGGCAAACTGCGTACTTTGTAAACGTGTCCTGCATTCTGAAAAGTATATAAATGCTTTATGATGTGTAAGTGTCAACTTCACATCAACAATAAGCTAAATACAGAGCTATGGGTAACCTTTATATTTCATGATGCACATAATAGTGTCAAACTGCTGTGAAGAGACTGTGCTCGTTCTATTTTATTTTACATACGTTAAAAAAAATGTATTAGTATATTTATCAATATGCATGTGTTATTTTTTTTTATATATATAAGTATACGTATGTATGTGATAAGTTTTTGGACAAAGTCTTGGGGGTTCCTCCCCCCCCCCTTTTCTTTTTTTAATTGTTCTCTGGTCATTAAGGCATACAAAATAATTTACCTCTCCACAGTCTCTCAAATCTCAGAGCTTCTGAAAATATTAGGTCCTTGAATAGAAAAAAAGCACTATTTTATTCTGTTAGACACAAAGCCAATCATAAACAGTAACTGAACCTGATGGATCAACTGTACAAACATTTTTGGTTCAGGGTCGTCATTAATCAGAAGAATACAACTATTGTCATATTCACAGGATTCAAAAAGAGATCAAAATTTTAAAAGTAGCTTTAAGACCATCACCACAACATAATTAAAAGTCCCTCGATAGTATAAGCAGAATTATTTAGACACCACTGTCCAGGTAAACTGTATTGGGAAGCAATGCCAGACTGAACCCCACTAAAGCTTCTGGTCATTGCTTGAGGAACACAGTTCTACCCTTTGAGCCTTCTCAGAATTGATTTTTTTCTTCAAAATATTTTCATTTCCAGCCAAAGTTATTTTTGTAAGCTTCATGAAACTGTAACGATGGCAAAAACCTCTATGAAGGACAAATACAATAATTGGAATGGACAAATAGTATCCTGTTCATCTGCAATATCCTATTCAAATCAAAGATTAACATGTTTTTTGTGGGTTTGTTTGGGGATTATTTGTTCTTTTTTTAATAACAATTAAAGTAGCCTAAAATTTAGAGTCTCAGGAACAAGTAAAGTCAATCTTCTTCATAACAGTTTCACAAAGAATAATCAGCAGTTTTCAGAAACTAGTCATATCAGACAACACTGTGTGTAGGTTATTTAGAGAGATTTCTATCATATTGATGGCTTTTGCACAAGTTACTTTGACATAGGTCAGTTCTTTGAATTCCCTTTGACACAAGGCAATTAAAAATGTTTACCTCAATCTATAGCAAGCTCTTTATCATTCAACAGCAGAATAGAGCACAGTTTGTACATACTGGTACATTTGCAGCATTCAACCAGGTAAGATCTCAGGTCCAAGAGTTGGTGTGAATCTTATGTTAGCAGAAATCTTTTTTTTTCCTTTTTTTTTGGACTTGCTTTATTTTAGCCACTTGACTTCAGCAATTAATATCAATTCCTTGACAATGAGGTCCTCAAATTACATTCCATTACCATTTCTGTGGGTCTGTATCTGGAATGCCTGTACCTACAACACAATTCACTCCTCCTGTTAGGTCTTAAGCCGACAGGAAAGTGACTTCTGTGGGACGGGAGGTCATGGTGATGGTCACAGTCTTCATACTGAAAAGCAGCACGAGTATTGGCAAATACGATTGTTCTTCAGTTTAAAGAGAAGCACTAGGTTAGTAACACCTCTAACAGAAGACCAGACAGCTCATTAAACCAGACTGTAATTAAGCAAGCCAAGGACTGGATCACCATACATTACGGAAAAGCAGAGTGAGAGATTCTAGCATGGATGTTCTTTGGATATAAAAGAACAGATACTGGCTATAGATCCCAAGTTTGATCTTATTCAGGCAGCGATTCAACTTCTAACCTTACACTTCATTTCACCTCAGCCTCCAAACCGTGGCTGATCCACAAGCAGAACATACTTTTTAACATACAGTCAAATTTTGTTTCAAACAATTGAAAGAATGACCCACAAAGTCCGGTTTTGAGACAGAACCTCCTAACTAACATGTATCACCCCAACACCATGTAGACAATCACTGGTCTCAATTCCTTGTTTCTAAATAAACCTATGCAGGCTATACATATTTACAGCTTTTTTTTTTTTTCCCTTTTTCTTTTTTTTTTTTTTTCCTTTAGTCCAATGTCCAGAGTTTAAACGATTACCCCGAGTTCAAACATCTTGCAGATGCAGGGTTAAAGGTTCATGAAATTAACACAAACTACTGGAACCAAGAGAGAACCACAATTTGGCAAAATAGAGAGGATTTTAGGAAGTAACGAGAAAAACTTCCCAATCTTCCAATTTTTCACATTAACTTTCACAGTAGTTTGCTCAGCCCTTAGACAATTACTTCTTTGCCTAAGTCTACCAGCCTGTTACATATCAGAAACTCTATTTTTAATATCCAATTATAGATGACATGACAAGAAAGTATGTAAAACTGCATGGAATTAGGTATTACACAACCTTCGCAAACACCACTCAAGGTGTGCTGAACATTAAGCAGGAGAAGAGTTTCACTGACAACCGCAAGGATTATTGTGCCCAAAATTATGCACTGCTTAAGAGCTTTTCACATCGAAGCTAAATGCAAGTTAATATCATGACCAATAAGCATCCACAGCCTCCCGGTTCCCTCCTGATACGAGACTTTGTTCAACAAAATTAAATAAAATTGCTGCAATTTCATAGAGGTTTCACATGCTTAAAACCGGATTCATGTCACTGGGGAAAAAATTCGCATAGCAAATATTTCCCACAGATCTATGATTCAGGAATGTTTAGCAGAACACCACTTTAGAAGCCTGTTCCTCTAAGTGTAGTACTGCACGAACAAATAACTTGCTGAATAAAATACCTTTTTAAGCAGATCCACAAATCTTTTCCTGTACTTGGTAAAAGGGGCAGATGAAGCTCAGAAGTCTGCCGTTAACACATGCTCTATTTTATCAGATACTCTTTTTTTACATGTGAAAACATAAAGGAGTTTTTCACCTTATTCCTGGTTAAACAGGCCATTGCTCCTAAACGGTCTGCGAAAGTAATTCTGAATCCAACTGTAAGTGTCCAGAACACTTCATTTAGGCAAAGAGTTGACCTGCCTGACAGGAGATAAGCTTGATGAAATACCCAACACAGATAACAGCAACGGTATTTTGCTCAGTGGCCTAAGTTCAAGCCATCAAACAAATTAATCAACCCAAGGTATTTATGAGAAGTGAGAACCATGCTGCATTCTTTTTTTTTCACACAGCTGCATTTGTATTCTTTCATTTATTTCTGAAGCAAGTTGCAGGTTAACAGTCCAACTCCGGTAGAGGCCAAGACACTAAGAATCATAGGATGATTTGAGTTGGAAGGGTCCTTGAAAGACCATCGAGTTCCAACTCCCTGACAGCTCCAAGGATGGGGCATCCACAGCTTCTCTGGGCAGCCTGTTCCAGTGTCTCACCACCCTCACAGTAAAGGATTTCTTCCTAATATCTCATCTAAACCTCCCCTCTTTCAGTTTAAAACCGTTACCCCTCATTCCATCACTGCAATCCCTGGTAACGAGTCCTTCCCCATCTCTGCTGTAGATCCCTTAAGGTACTGGAAGGAGCTTACAATGTCTCCCCAGAGCCTTCTCTTCTCCAGGCTGAACAACCCCAACTCTCTCAGCAGGGCGTTGTTCAACTGATCCCCATGGGAGGACCATGAAGCCCATCTTCAGGGACTCTGCCCTGAAGATCAGAGACAGCATTTATGCCAGCTGCGCAAGTACCTGTTCATAAGCTCAAGAAACCACTTGCAGAGCTCAGGTAATTTGATCGCTACATAAAAAAATATTCCTAAACTCCTGTCTTCAGACTACCAGGAACACATAAGGTCAAGCAGTAACGTTGAATTTGGTGATAAAATGTGATTTCAATCACACAAACAAGTCTTAATTTCACGTCTTAATAACGAAGGCCCTGATTATCTAAACTTAGTTGTTTTCTGATTTTTAAACATGGAACAACTCCACTTGTCCCAGGTGGCAGGACAGATGCATGCTCCTCTAGTTAGAGGAGGAACATTGCCGTCCATGAAGATCCTCCAGAGCCCCTTTTCAGCAGAGGAAACCTCTCTGTTCAGCTCTTCTCCACGTTTTGTCAGGAATGACAAATACAGACCCGTATTACTGGTAACCATCCAGCTTCCAGCGACGGACCCAGCGCTGCAGTATATTCAGGGGAAAAAAGCACCTGCAAAAACACTGACCTGTTACAGGAAGGGCAAAATCGTTTGTTCCCGTAACAGAACCAGCCTCCATCCTACTTCCCAGCACCTTCAAGTAATGCAGAGCACATTTTTTTTCTTCCCTGTAAGAATGATTTATGTTATAATGTGGTAAGAACTGTTTTCCACTGTTCTAGCTGAGGGTTCGGGTTTTTTTCTTACCTCACACAACACTTTGTCTGGAAGAGATGGATAAATATTTGACATGGCATCATTCCCACTGCTCCCCACAATAGAAAAGTTTTTAAACATTTATAATTTTTTTTCTTGCATAATAATTAATGATAAAGGGGTTTTTTTTCTTTCTTTCTTTCATATTCATTGTAATTACTAAACAAATTACATAACTTCACACACACATAAAAATCCTCTGACATTATTTTACTGGTTCTGCCAGCTAGGATTTGAATAAGAACAGGATCACAGCTAATTAAGTCAGCACTAAAACCCTCATATAATCTTTCTGAATACCCAAGAACTTCCATATGGAGTCAAAATAAATCATTTTTATGATTGCCTTCTGACACAGTTGGGAAGAGTATAAAAGAAGACACAAACTAAAAAGAAAATGTGAGAATTATGAAAATACATCAAATGTATGATACGAGACCGGGATGTGGAGAAGGCAGTAAGAGATGAATGCAGTGTAAAAACATACCTTGGGGTTTATTAGTGGCAAAGTTTGTACAGTGTATTTAAAGTCACTAGAGTTACTGAAATAAGAATTTAAAATCTTCTGCGACTGTAACCTGTCACAGGCTAAACTTAAGACCAAAGGTTTCTAGGTGGGTTTTTTTTTCTTTATCAGTCCATTGGGTAACGTACCAAGAAATGAAAGCGTCTAAGTGAAAAAAAGCATTTTTTTAAGCAAATAATTCTACTGTGGTTCAGTATAATGCATTTCCCATGCTTTCACTCTGTAGAAGGAAAGAAGCAGACTCAGTTGAACAGCGTATGTCATCTTGCCATGGAAACATTTAGGGCACATAGGAAACACCCCCCCAGGATCGTACGGGTGCCCACTGCGTACCCCGGGTGACAGCCAGCACCAGAAGTCGTGTCAACACACCAGAGATGACAAAACACCATTCCTCCAAATCCCTGGCAATTGTTTTACCATAACTAATTCACTGATCTTACCATAACATTTACAAGTAAATACAAGTATTCTCATGCGTTCCCACTGGCCAAATTTTGTTTCACCCTGGCTGATTTGCATGAGAATTTAGTTCTGATACTAACAAATATCTCATTTTAAATATTAAACTATTTGTACCATAAAGATAACAAGAGGCAGTGCTAAATCTCTAAAGTTTGACAAGTGATCTGACAAGTGATCTCACGTCCCACCATCATCACCACAGATTCCATTCTTCCTTATTTAAAAGCAGATATATGCAATCAAGTTCCTGATGGTCATCAAAATGTTTAATAAATAAATAAATAATTGCATCCCTCCTTCCTCCCAACTCCCTTTCATTTAGAAAGGAGACAACTTAGACCTCAGTTGGCTGCCTAAGTTCTAGAGACCTCCAAGAAGCACACTGTGGTTTGAACCACAGATCTAGAAGCAAGTAAGACTTGGACTGCCAAGCATATTGCCAACCCCTACTTGGGTTGTCAATGAAACTGTTGTATGATCTCAGAGTCTTAACTTCTAAAATGACAATTCACTATTATAGGAAAAATATCCCCTCTTCTGACACGGAAGGAGAAGGCTGCAGAACTGAGTGTCAAAAATCCCCTCAGAGCTCTGGAAGGCAGACGAGTGCTTTCACCCCCAACATTTGGGTTAAGAATGACTCAGTTGATTGGAGCAGTGGCCCTGATACAACACGTACTGGGAGGGGAAGCAGAGCACTGGCACGATAACGTCAACTTACCTTCTCCAAAAGACCACGCAATCGTCAATTCTTTTTCCAGAGGGCCTAAGAAAAACAAAGCCACGAGTTTCCACAGTCCCACCTTGCCTGTCTCCCCCTCCCTCCACACTCACGTGCAACTGGGGTCACTGCTGGGCAGGGACTGGGCTCAATGGGGAACAGGGTGTTAAAATTCCCATAGACACACTATGGCCAAGTTACAAGGGACAATGACTGCTGTCCCCCTTTGCCCCAAATGTGTCTGAACTAGCTATAAAATCAGTAGCTAATATTAAATGTTCATCTTCCTTTTGCACACTATCATTATTCCTGTTAGTCATCTGAGGACAAACATTAGGAATTTTTCTCCTGAAATGGTTTTAGGCTTTACCCTGGAATGAAATATCGCTATAAAAAAGGAAGCATTGAAAAAACATTTAACAGCTGGATACAACATCTGCCTTTCCCAGGTCATTAGTACTTAAGAACAGTTAATTTATGAGACTATGAGGCTACAGAGAGACTGTCAATTAAAAGAATCACACTTCTTTCTAGATTAAGCCTTGTCTGCTGAGTGTTCCAGTTAAATAAGTTGTCCTTTTTGCCTTTTTTTTTAAAATGCAAAGACACATTATGCAAAAATGCATAATTTCTGAGTATGCACAAGAGGCAGACAGGACTTAATCACCTCCACCGATTTTCTTGATTTGACTACCAAGACCTGATCACATATTGACACCCAGAGCCTTCATGACCAGGGCTTAACACCTTTTATTTTTTCTGTTTCACCTCTAATAATGTAGTGGATTAGAGAAGAACATGTAGATGAAAGTGAGATTATTAAATAAATTTTAAAAAAACCCCACCAAACAAACCACAAACTATCTGGCAATTCAGGAAGATGTTTAGGAGTGCAAACTAATTTTAACTCATTAACAGACTTCCAAGAGCCAGCATCTTTAAGATGATAAATACCATTATACTTCATGAGTCTGTACAAAAAGGTGATACAATTCTCGCTTTCAAAAATAAAAGTAAACATCACTTCATAAAGAATAAGAAACCAAGCCTGAAAAGGGCAATTTAAGAATATAAGCAAGGAAATAATTATTTTGAAACAGTCCAATTATACACTCAATAGGAAAGCACTGTTTCCAATTTATAATGAAGCACTTTTTAAACATCTCCGTTGTCAAGCTCAGTATACTATACTGCTGCTGAAATTAACTCCCTGCCAAAAGTAAGAAATTCAAGTCTTCTCATTTTGTGGTTTGAAATCAGAGTATAAAACCATCTTTTTTCTTTTTTGTTTTTTCTTTTTTCCTAATCCCATTTCTAATTACACTGATGTAGGGCGGTACCCCATACAGGTATGCCAACGTTTCCATTATCAGGGCTTGTTAAGAAAATATTCTTTCAAGAAGGATATTGGCATACGAGTATCTCAGCGTGAACAAAAACAGATCTTACAAAATCCGGCATCAAAAGTTTCTTCTGCAGAAAGCAAAGGAGATCAAAACCTAACTCGCACACCCACGCTCATAGAAATAGACACTTTTAAGGTCAATGAAAGAAAAAGGGCACCAAGCATGTAAAGGATAATTGACTACAAATTAATACTGGGAGGGGTACAGAGGACCCAAGAACGCAGACATGGCCCTCTCTGTTCGCTCGCCATCCTCGTCACTCGTGTCCCAAACCAAGTGGCCGCGGGTGGAAAGAGCTTCCTCCTGCTCAGATTTCAGTGCAGAACCAGGACTGATATCTGTTCTGAATTATGGTTATAACTTACATTTTTTGTTACCGTTACCCAAAGCAAAGCTTTCACTCCATGAGATAATAACAGGATATTATTATTATTGCAGTACCGCCAGAGCAGCACAGCCCTCCCCTAGCACACACGTGTAGTTTTAACAACTCTCAGATCAATGTAATATTGTTCGTGTAAGAAGCTATATTCATAAACAAATCCATTCTGAGGGCTGCAAGAATCCATACTGGAACGAGAAATAAACACAGGGCATCTAGATTACACACCTAAACGGCAACAAAACCCATAGAGAACTTCACCCAAGAAGTTTTGTTTCCATTTTTCTAACCTCTGGCAGGCTTTGAAGAATCAGGCTTAGCTTCAGTGCCAGTCCTTCTCCTCAACCAGCTGCAATTTACCATATTATAAACCCATCATCAAATTGCTCAATCCATCCTTTCCAGTGTACATTTCCTTGTGTTAAGCCAGTTTTTGGCCTGTGGCTCCCCATTCTTTCAGACTCTCTCAAGACTTGCTCTTTTAAGACTCAATATGTGCTTTTTTTCCACACGTAGCACATGGAATAAATTGGTTCCATCGCTCCCGGCGTTTTAAAAATGCAAATACATACATGTGGCCTAAGATGCCTATTACAGCCCCCCCCTCCACATTACACTGTAAGTTTGCCAAGTTCCATTTTGCAATCACCAAAGTGGAGGAGGAAAAAGTGTTAAATCAGATGTAAAAAAAAATAAATTAAATTGTATGTTCTCCTAGTGTGAGAAATTTCGTCCCAAGATTTAACACAGGATGCACAAATTTTTATAGTTAAGTTACACAGCTCTGAAAATAGAGTTTTTCCTCATGAAGATACTGAAACATCTCAGGTGCAATAGCATATACTGCCTGTCTTGAAATCCTCATAGCTGGTTTGTGTGAACCACAGCTAAGAATAGTACCACACACAGTAATAGAAGTCATATCCTACATTAATGTACATAATACCAATATATGCTACACAGTTATGTAAGAATGAATGCAGCAAAATAAAAGATAGACTGAGATTTATAAGGAAATGGAAAGAACTCAGATTTTCCCCTTGGACTCCCATCTTCTTCATTTCATCTCTATCTTCCTGCTCTTCTACTAACAAGAGGACACTCCAGTTTCAAATTCTTGCAGTGTCTGAGTAGAACAGAACAGACATGATGCAGTGAATAAGAAACACTGATATAAATCATACGTACAACTGAAATATCAAGTAGAAATTTTCAAGTTTCCAAATCCCTATTTCTGTTTTTACTATTTACATTTTACAGGGAAACTGTTTCAAAACCAAATGTAGGTTTCAGAAGTATCTATTTATTTTCATATAATATTTAGTAAACTGTTTGGTATAACCAGTGTGCTTGCATGAGTGTGCACGAGGGCATATCTACATCCAGAAAATGCCTTTAACTCCAGACTTCAAAAAAACACTTTCCTAACAGAAAATTTTATATTCTACTAATTCCATGAAGTAGATATTATGCACATCCCTAGTGAGTTAATCCACATATTGAGAGGCCAGGGTATTGCAACTGCATCACTGGAGAATCTGCACTGCTACACCATCTGCTACAGGCAGAAGCTCAACCACAACATCACTCAGTACCTCAACACAGAGCTACCAAGGAAGGGAACCTCATTCTGCAATTTCTTCCACGTATTTAATGAACAAGTCAATAATGGACATTCAATTCTCTTTATCATCAGGCTATAAAGGCTACATTTTCTATATAGATACAGCTCAACTCCGTCAGTATTTTCAGACTTGTAGACGTGGTGCTGAGGGACTTGGTACAGTGGTGGTTTTGTCAGTGTTAGGTTGATGGTTGGACTTGATGATCTGAAGGGTCCCTTCCAACCGAGACGATTCTATGAAAGCAACAGCGTAAGATTTAAGTGGTACACAGACCGTACCTCACATCTCCACAGAGCGGTACCTTCCACTTAATTGCATTTGTGTTATCAAAACCCAATACTACTACGGTGTAGTTTCACTTCAGAGAAGTTGCTTCTCTTCTGCCATACACTTTGACCATCTTTCAAAACATCCATTGTCAGCGGAATCCCACCTTTTCTATCTAAGGAAACATTGTGCCCCGAAGTCCCCAAAGCCTGCAGCTGGAGAGGATTAGAGCTCACAGACGCCGACGGGATGAGCGAGACAGCGAGTAGCAGACAGTTCATTTTAAAAAAACTTAATGGAGTGTATGGCCCTGGCTGCTTAATACAAGCCCTGTCAAGGCGTCTAAGCAAAAAGTCTCAACTGTCACCGCTGACAAGCTGAGCAGAATTATTTGTCACACTAGACTAGATAAGAGACCAGCAGAGTGGTGTACGGTGAGATCCCCATACGTCTCCGGGCTGCAGCCTCAGACAGCAGGCACACGGTTTCCTCCAACACGCTGGCAGTATAATGTAATCTCACTGCAAGGCAATATGGTTAAAGCGTTATTCTTTTGTCTTCCTATTTTAACTACATTATCCTCCTTTTTACTTAGTGTTTTACATCCTCTAATTAAGTAGTTCTGACTTCCCCTTCATATTTTCTGAAGAAGACAGCACGCAAAGCCTTGAATAATCTCTAGGTCATTAGCTAGTATAATGCATGTCATCAATATGTCAAATTATACCAGCTAAAGAACTAACCTGATGCATCTGTTCTATAACATAAAAGCTTTCATCTGGATATTTCTTCTAACCCCATCACAAACCCCACACGGTTTATTATCTTTCAGCATGTGTGTACTCATTAATGAAGACCTCCAAAAAGCTAATTCTTTCCCTGCTGGTGCTTACACACCAAAGCTCTCATTATCTGGACTGCTGGATGGAGGCAGTCTACTTGTTCAGAACACAGACCATTCTTCTACACACAGAAACATGGCCTTAAAATTCTACTACTCCTCACAATAGAAGAGAAATGAATGTTTTTCATTTATCAGCGTTTATCCTGCAAAACCACATTAACACTGAATAACTGTAACCAGAAAGGTGCATGTTCTCCTATAAACTCTCCGATCGCCTGAAACTCAGATAAAAGTTGTTCAAAATCATCAGTCAAGAACTATGAAACAAACTGCATTGGACAGAAAGCAGGCAGTTCTATTTGATGCACAGGTGTTGATCTAGTCCTAATATCTATTATGCAACTTAAAATAAATTTATTTAATTTATAACTCTACTATTATATTGCACTACCATAACTTTCAGAACATCACCTTCTGGTCCTGCTACACCTCATCCAATCTAATGTGTGAGTTATTTTGGACAAATGTCTTTTCGTGGAATGATTCTTGGCAATAAAGCAGAGTGGAAATTAGGTCCCCCATAAAGGCCTCTTGATATTAACATAATACATACAGCAGCATCTCTGCCCAACTAATTCACCTCCAGAAACATGGGGTTTTTTCAAAAGCCTGTGAAACAAACTCAGGTGGGTCTGTATTCTCCCTGTGTTTCTGCTTCTGAGCGCATCCTTTACCTGGTGTACTTAGAAAATAAGCTCTACAAGTGACGGCATTTCTCTGCTGTTTATCTAGCACCTCGTAAAAACAGAGACCTAAATTGGACTAAGTTAAGAACTGTAGTTTTTCCTGTAATACCCACAAATATTTAAGCCTTTATTAAGAAAGAATACACTGTCAATGAGTGTTTCTCAAAATTAATATAGGTATGCTAGAGATCTATAATCATTTAGGATCACTGCAATCGATTCATTATCTGATACAGAGGACAACCAAGCACCTAGAAATGCTGCTAGTTTGGACTATTTCTTCTTTTTAATCTTTTTAACACATTGAGTATAAAACTGAAAGTTAGGAAGCTGTGCCCATCTGACCTTTATTGAAGGTTACTTACTATGTTTGAGAATATAGTTTTAGTAGGTATCACTTAGAAACCAAACGTTATCTCAAAATCCAATTTAAAATGTCTTTGAATATATCGTCAAACCTAGTATAATGAAGGTTATTTATGAGTTCTAGTCTCCACGATTAATAACCACGCAAAAAAAAAAATGCCTGCAAGACAGTAGTTTGTATGCAGCAAAAGAGTTCATCCAGGACCAACAGTCAAGTTCTTGCACCCAGAGGGCAGCTGCTTAGTGATAAAAACTTCTTTACTGTACCTCTATTTTTATCCCTGCAGATTGTTTACAATGATTCACTCCAGACTAAGGAGCAGGGGGGAAACTGTTCTCCTTTTGGGATGAAGTATCTTCAGGCAGTAGCGCTACCAAGGGTTTATGCTCATAATATCATGCCAAAATTATTCTTTATGAATGCTCTGTAAAATTATTTACAACAGATACTGTCAAACTCTGACATATGCATGATTGTCTGCATGCAATGTTAATGAGTAACCAATTTGTCATTCACAGAAGGGTTGATGCTTAGTCTGAAAATAAGCACCAATAAAGAATGTATTTTAAATCAACACTCTCAAGGCATTCTTACCCTATTAACACTGTCCCCCATTATCACACGCAGATATGCAAACTGAAGATTATACAAATTGCAAAAGAATTATTCGACAGATTGGAGCAGGAGAGCTCTGCAAAAGAAACGCAACAGCCTAAGTTTAAAGTGCCGAATCTCCTCCTTCTAGTCAACAAAAAACCCGTATTTCCCTTCAGACAGATTTTTTCACTCTCCAGTTTTAAGAAAAGACTCTTAAGGAGGAATGAAGTAATAGCAAGAAATTAAAGTAATAATACAGAGTGAGTCAAATTATAAAGGGCTGTCAGACAAGGATGAGAAGAGAACTGAGTAAGTGGCAGAAAATAAGCGGATAGAGGCAGGACTACTTATGTTGTACAAACGCCGTTTTGCCTCTTGCTTTCCATCCAGGGCCCACAACTAAACCCTCAGGTGGCATCCAGCAGTCCCGCTGCTTAGGCACAGCCCTTCAACCTGAAAAATGCCAGGAGATGCGATACAAGTACTTTTCCACACTATTTCCTAGACGATGAAACGGTCCCAGTATCCCAAAGGCAGTTCTTTCCCACACTAGTTTTCAAGGAAAAAAAAATATACATTTCCCGAAACGTTCTTCCTTGAAAAAGCACAAGTAGCTACAATTACTGAAGTGTTAGCAAGAAAGGAAAAAGCCCAAATGAATAAAATTCAGCTAAAAGCATCATTATCTAGTCTTCTATTTGACATTTATTAAATTTAGAAGTTTATGATTGCTACAACTAAATTTAAGAGGAAACTATAGCATGTCACCTCATCTCTCAAAGACCTTCCCCACTTCTGAACAGCCAATGGATATTTCTATATTTTTTTCCTGCACGCTGTGGGAGAGCAGCCAAGTTTTCACTTTGTCTACAGTAAGGAACCTACATGTTACAGACATGAGACCTGATGAAACGATTACTACGTATTACTCTTCTATACACAACTAGATATATATATCTCTCTGTAAAACCAGGCAAAAGTGCCTCATCACTGGAGCTGAGAGTCACCCCCATGGCTGAAATTCATCCATGGAGAGAAGACTTGTACGTAGTTTAAATCCCACCCAATTCCTCAAAACACGGCTGCACGGACACAGACCCTGTGCAGAGTTAATTTTGCCTCCCAGCTGAGCTATCCAATTGCCATAGCTCTGACACAACCAGCTCCTTCCCTATGGAAGGGCCGAGAGAGATGCTCTGCGCTTCACAAGACGAGCTTCTATGTTCATGACTAAGAAACAGCTGTATCGTGAATTCTGAGGTGAAGCCTAATGCTATAGGGATACTGTACTCAGTTGTGGCATCACAAAATTGGTATTGTGAATTTGCAGAATCAAGGCGGGGGACAGGAGGAGACAGAACTAATCATAATGAAAATTAGAATGAATATGAGAAACACGTAAATATAGTAAAAGTAGAAGCTTGCTAATTCACACTGTTGAAAGGGCTTAACAAGCGAGCAGTGAATCTACGTAATGGGTGCTCAAAGGACCTCAAAAAGCCACCACACAGAGCATTAAATTTCATTAACTCAGCCTTCCAAAAAAGCTCTGTCACTATACAAGCAGCAATAAATGTTTCTGAATGCAGTTAATCAGCCATACACTGAGAACAGAGAGGGACAACCATAAAAAAAAAAAGCAGCAAGTATTTCCAAAGCTTTTCTTTATAATACCAGTTCTGGAAAAGACCTATGCTTAAGTCTTACTCACTGATAAATGAACTCCTCCCTACCAATTTAGCCAATCAGTTAACAATGTTATATCACACTTCCTGAGAAAATATCATTAACTCAATCTCACTGACCAAAAAACAAGAAGGTTACAACATCCTAATTACACAGAAATGCGTAACATCAAATGGGCAAAGATAATCACATAATTCAATAGAAAATTAAGAAGGTTAAACCACTAACAATTTAATCAAAGCCAAAGTAACAAAATAAGCACAAAGTTACAAATGATAAGACATTAATTCTACTTCTAAATGTAAACACAAACTTAAGATTTTTGTCTTGTACAAAATCAGAAGACCAAATAAGACATGCTTTCTTAGGAAATAAACTCTGCCAAGAATAAAAGCACAGTAACGAACTTTCTGGTCCATCCACTTTTCCCTTAAAGCTTCAAAGCGAGGATTTTGAGGCACGTACTGAGAACCACTTAGTGAGTTCGCATCGCAAGACTTCACGAACTCTGTGCGTTGGCACAAGTGAAGTGGGACACAGCGGCCGCGTCCTAAACATGGTAGGACCGACAGTCACGGCTGTGGCAATTCGTCTAGAGGGCACCGCAATATATTTCCACTTCGACATGTAAAGAAACAAGGTCTAAACATTAAAAACTTGAAATAGCTCCACGATTTATGCAGCGAAAGGAGAGCATTTGACCTTAAGAGCCTCCATCTCATGCCGGAAAACACACAAGGCTTTGCTGGTCGCTTTGGAGTCACAAATGAGCAAGCCTTGTTTGACCAGGAGATAATGTCGAATTGCAGGGGCAGGGCCGTTTACGTGGGCTGTATTATCCTATCCGAAAGATCCTGCCACTGACTCTGCTCAGCCAGAGACACACAAAACAGAAGCCCAGAGCGTGTTCTTTCTCCTCATCCCTCGCCTGGCAGCTGGTGAAGACGGGAAGACGGTCTCCTGGCAAACGGCACTAAGAAAAAAATAGCTAAGCAGAACAGATCACCCGAAATCACTCCTCGCACTCCCACGTCCCATCCTAAATCTCACAAATTCATAATTACTAGAGCTTTGGAAGATTACAGAAAGGAGAAAGTAGAATGGCTTACCTGGAAAATGAGAAAGCAATAACTAAAGCAGATAATTTCTTCCACTTTTCAATTTCCTAGCTATTTCTGAGCTTTAATCAGCCATCTCCTTCCCTAAAACCTGCCATGCAACAAAAAGCATACCCCAGAACGGAATTTTTAATACCGGCTCCTTTTGGGACCAAACTGATACATTTTAGCCCATTTCTTTTTAATAAACGCAACGATTTTAATCAAATTTGTTCAGAGGACAGAAGATTATTTAAAGAAGAGAAGTAAATGAAAGATTAAATTAAGGTATCATTGGGAATTAAAAATGTAATTTTATGTTATTATCAGTGGTATATTATGAATAAAGAATACGCAATATGCAATTAATATGCAGCACAATACGAACAGTATTCGAGAAAAATGAATTTGATATGTAGGACAGAAAGGTCATGAATTCTTAAACCTGATTCAATTTGCTTTACTTCGTTCAATTTTCCCATGGGCATCTGTTTAAATATTTCCAGGTATGGGAAAAGTCACTGCTAAATTCTGACATATTTTAAGGCGATTACAGTTCACGACAGTCAACCCAGTACATTTCCTATACAAATCAAGGCATTACTCCTTCAAGATTGTTTTGGTTTGAGCAGATAGATGATTCCTACATAGGGAAGTTACATGGGAAAGCAACCGGACAAAGTCAAACAGCAGAATTACGCCGTTAATTAAAAAAAGTTAAAATATACTTAGAACTTCATCTAAACTCCCAGCTTATCTAAGGTTAAAACGTATTATTCAGAGACACTAACCAGGGCACAAAAATGCACTTTGCTCAGCTGCTCCTTGTTCTGTTTATGGGAGAAGGTAGGAAGTAATGTCCTATCAGACTAGCAGTACATTTCACCTGTAAGTATCGCCAAGAGGAAGAGCAAAAGTACCCACAAAATAAGAAAAATATGCTTCATATTAAAGCATATTGCATTTATAAGCAGACTGATTTAAAAACATTTCCATTTATACTTACTTGAAATTATTTTTTCAGGATCAAGACAATAGAGATATTGCCATTTTGTGTGACTTCAGCAATTTCTGTGTAACATTAATATTGCTAAGGATTTAATCACGGACTTTCTGAGCACTAAAAGCTTTTCTTAGCTCACTAAACTACACCCAAGGATTACCGCATAGGCTTG
The DNA here is from genome assembly GCA_013399435.1 of Arenaria interpres. Classification (NCBI taxonomy): domain Eukaryota; kingdom Metazoa; phylum Chordata; class Aves; order Charadriiformes; family Scolopacidae; genus Arenaria; species Arenaria interpres. The sequence goes on from VXAK01009144.1 coordinate 311,881, forward strand.
AATTCATAGGTATCTGAAACTCTCCAGAAAACAAATAGCCAATATAAAGGTTTCTTTTATTGCCACTTGATTCCACTCAGGTGCAACAGAGCATAAAATAAACCCAGCGCAGGTGTGTGCACAGGCACGAGCACATTCAGACTTTCTGGTATGTGTTTGGGAACCAGTTTTCAAGCTCCTTGACCTTCCCTCTCCCGTCCCTTCCCTTTTCTTCCTCCCCAGGCAAACAGATTCTTCAAGCGCACTGGAGCTCAAACAGAAGCCACAGGCATAGAGTCCTGGTTTGTATATTAAATATGTATGAAAGGACAGAGACAGTCCATTAGTTTTGTAAATCTCCTAGTCATAATTACAACAGTCAATTCACTATATGTGTTAAAGTTTGAGAAGATTTTTTTTGTTGTTTAAAAAGATAAATCAATGTGACTTTCAAGATTACGCGAAACCAGCAATTTTTTCATCAGTTTCCTAAAGCCATTCATTTTATCCATCCAGTCTAATTGCATAGTTTCACAATTATCTGCTTGTTCCAACCCATGTAATCTACTGACATCTCATTTCTAATAAATGCCATCTCGTGCTTCTTCAAATGCATTCAGTTGAATGTTCGTTTTTGACAAACAGCATTTACAGAGGGCAATTGTGATCACCCAGACTGACCTTCGACATCGCACAGGCCAAAGAATTTAACTCAGAAATTTCTCCAGAGCCCACAAGCATCTAGCTGAGCTAGATCACGTCTTTCACAGTGATATATAACCTTGATTTAAATATCTAAACCAACAGCAATACCATAATTTGATTAGTATTTTGAATTTCTCTATCTATAGCTCTGACCCTCAGATTGACAAAACTAGCGGACTAATTTCTTCCACACCTTTAGTACATCGGTCAAGTTTCCAACTTGATTCCTAAGGTCCAAGCATTTGATAAACCCCCTCAATTTCAAAAGACAATTACTACTTCCCAACAATTCTAAGACCTAATATTAGACCCAAATTTTACTTCTATGCAAAAGGAAACATGGTGAGACACTTACAACTATCAAACAAGTTCTCTAAAGCTAGCCAATTTATCCACAAATAAGTAACTGGCAGCAAAAGCAGTAAGCGTTGAATACCACAGACTACCAGAGATGGACTGGGAGAGCCCTCCTCACAGTATTACTGCAGCTCAGAGATTAATTCTAGTTATAACATCACATCTCACACATCCAACTTCTTAACATAGATATCAAAGAAGATGTAATTTCAAGAGTCCCACAAAGAGCTTTCATGATGGGGGGGGGGGCGTTGTGAAGTACTTATTTCAGGGGTCAAATCTAGTATACACTTAAATACATAATTTTTTCTAAAAAAGGAAACATCCTCTTTGTAGAATTCCAAGTGCAGGAATTTGGTTTTATTTTAAGGTACAAAGCAGTCGCCTGCTCTGAAATAAAATTTGAGACATCACACTTATGTCACGCAACCGCACAACTGAGGAATGAAAGGCATCGCGCTTAAAGATCTATCTATCCCTTGGCAACAGGGACCGAGGTGACACTGACCTCATATAGTCAGAACTACTGATGTTGTTCCATTCCTTAAGTTCCAAGCACAGTAACTTGGGACAATCATCTGTTTCACGGCTCTCATGAAGAGGATACCCCCCCTCAATCCCTCTCATTTGGGACATTTACTGAGCCACAAACTAACCAAGCATCCTCTGACAGGCTGCCACGTACCTCCAGACCTTCTAGTCTTGCTCGTGGTAAGAAATGATCTGCCCAAGCACGAGACTGAGAAACTAAGGTAATACTTATATTATCAAAAGTCTTTCCTGGATCAGGAACAACTAAGTTGACAAGCACAGGAAGTCTTTCACAAGCAGACAAAAGAATTCACCTGAAAAAATGGCCTTAATTTTACTGTTGTTAGACTGATGTCTTCTGCCAAAAAAAGTCTCTTCTTTTTCTTGATGCTATAGGTATAAACTTGTTTACATAAAATGCATCTGCTTTGCGTCTTGATTATTTCAATGCATCCTTGGTTAAATTATACCTTACTCCTACTCAGAAAGGAGAAATTGTTCTGTTTTTTAAAAAAAAAAAAGGTGAGCGTGCACCAAAGAGAGGAGGAAATCAGATGGCTCTTTAAATTTTGAATGTAAATCTTAAGTCATAAAACTTTTATTTTTCAAAGCATTTAGCTATAATTTGCCTTTACCTCACCCCTTCCTTAATTATTGCAATTACTCTAGATGATCAAGTTCAAGAGGAAAAAAAAAGCCATACAGTAAGACTGCAAGTAAAAGGCAGCAAAATATTGTCAGTGATTAAGCCTTGCCTTTGAAATTCATATTCAGGTACGATTTGGTAACCTACAAGCAGCAAACAGAAAATCTGCAGATTAAGAATATTTTTCTAGGTGAAGGCTATTTTAACAAACAATAGATATCTTTTGAGATATTCTCTTAGTGCTTGCCTTTATTCACTCCAGACTCCTGTAGAGAGCTATAAAGAAGCACAGTCTGTTTAACTGATTAGACAGAGATATCTGCTTACTCAGCCTAAATAGAGCTTTAAACTTTTGCTTAATCCAGCTCTTAGGACTCAAGACCTGTCAGATAAAAACTAGTGAATATATTATGGTTTGGGAATAAACCCATACATGGAGACTATTTATTTTGAACTACTGAAAGTAATATTAATTGGTGTCGCATTCGCAGTAGAGGTGTGCTATCAGAATGCAAAACAAGCGCAGATTATTCAGAATGGAGGACAGGCAGTGATTTTGAAATGTTAATTAGAAACACAAGGGATATGAAAGAGTAGAAGGGAAAAAAAAAAAAAAAAAAGAAGTGCTGATTGTGAGAAAAAGAAATCTTTCAGAGCAAAGCATCCAGAATAACATTTCTAGTAAAAACAGAAACATGCAGTCGGCAGAATAAAGTGTGCACATCTCCAGAGCCTACAGAAACCCCTGTTCTGTGCGCTCACGCAGAGCACGGAACACGAAGCCATCTGTCTACAGCACAGCACCTAGAGACTCACCAGGTTCACCACAGGCCAACTGCATCTCCCGCAGAAAGCAGGAGTTCTGTTCATTGGACTGGGCAGTCGCAGAAAGCGGTACCAAATATAACAGCTTAGTTCAGATAAATTGTGCAACTCCTCTTAAACTAGAAAAATTTTAAATAAATTAACATTCACAGCAGTGATAACACCACTAGTAGTTTTTGCTCTCTGGGTTTTTGGGAAAGATGCAAGACTACATTTTAATTCGAAATGTTTAAGATGCACGAGATACTACTAGGTAACACCTCACCTCTACTGTTCTCTTCTATTGAGCTTTGACACTAAACATCACTTTTTCTGCTAACGTTTTCTATGCATTTTCTGTTGTGATGTCTTCTTCCAAGCTTCACTCAAACCGCAAAACACCACCACAAAAACCCCCAAACAAAGCTGAGAAATCAATCATAAAGTGAACCTGATTCTAAGGTATATTAGCACAAATTGTAACATCAATTTAACCCCCTTAAGACTAATGAAACGCAACAGAAGAAGTGACAGACATCAGAAGCTCCTGGTTCTGTCCTCATGTGGAGCTCTCTGCAAAGGGAAGTTGAGCGAAGGGTAAAATTAACTCTATCCATTTTCTGTTGTACCACAGTATAGACAAATCTGAAATTTTTGTTTAGGGAAAGAAGCAACGACAGGAAGAAAGAGGCAACTAAACACACTGGGGTTGTTTGTCTTCCTACAAAACAGAAATTCAGAAACTCGCATGTAGACAGGAAGGGCTGTCAATGTAAAATTTTAAGACTGCTTCAGAGAGCGGCTCTAGTATTTTGATACTGCCATCACACACAGTGCACATGCAGCTATACCATCTATTTATTTATTTTTCCTTTACTGTCCTCTCTGAAACTGGGACGAAAGTTGGTCTGTTTGTCTTCCATCCACATGCAAGTTTGAGGGTGGAGGAGTGAAGATCCTACAGTTTAACTGCTACAGTTGACCAGAAATTATACCAAAAATTAACATGCATATTGATTTCTTTAACAAAGAGAACCAGCTTAGGAACCTGCTTTTACTTTTGGTTATAGCGATCCAGGTTAGAAGTAAACTCATTAGAGGTGACCAACTACGCTGTGAAAAGAGAAGATTTAAACTACTATCACAGTAATCCCTTGCTATTGCAGGATGCAGCACATTATTTCACTTAAATTCATACTGATTTGTTGCAACACAGCACGCTAATGCAATACAGCGCCAACAAAAGGGGTTGTTCTCAAATAAAATCTTTACAATTAAACATGCACTGGATTTTATTGATACTAATTTTTTAAGACTTTGGAACCACCAATTTTGTACCATTATCAAATAAGATCGTTTAAGACCAGAACCTGAGGATTACACATTTACAGTTACTGCAAATAAAGTTAGTCTTTTAGAATTCAGAATATAAGTTCCGTTCATATCTAATTTCATCCATTATAATTAATGGATCATAGAAGAGTAGTAACTAAACACATTAATGACATTTTAATACAGTCATGAAAATTATATTGTCAGAGGAGTTTTACATACAAACTAATGGACTATAAAGCTCCATTGTTTCAGTAGGTAATACTGGAATTAGATAATTTCTTTTCTAAATTAATCATTCCAGACTGACCTTCACAGAAACAAAAGAAGTTTTTTGCCTATAAGTACAGGAAAAATACGCCTCTGTGTGTTGAGTGGGATTTTGCCAGAACATCTAGAGCACTCTGTGACCCAGCTCCATGGCTTTACAAGGAGCAGGTTGTTCAGGGAAAGTTTAAATTTAAGCACTGTTTGCAATTCTGAAAAATGCTACCGGGCACCCAGATAACATTGAAACTCAGGTCCTTGGAAGTCAAACGGTAACCCCAGCGCTATCCCTCTACTGGCCACACAACCCAGGGAGCTCCAAGAACTATGGTCTGAGCCAGGCAGCTCTAAGCCAGCCCTGACCAGGAGCCAGAGACATATTAGCTCATGCTATTCCCATGCAACTGCCTTAGCAAACTACCCCAAACTCCTGCCATCGTGACTTCCAAACCAAATTTACTCTGTCCCCCCACCAAGCTGAAGCAGAAATACTATGAGGCCAGGTTTCTCGGAGCCTCACTGAGTCAGCTCTCCCTGATGCTCTGCCATCCTGTCAGAGCACTCGGAGGGCTGTGTATCCCTAAGCAAGAGAGAGGGATGCACAGCTGCATCCAGCAAAAATCAACAGATTTGTCCCCTGCTGCTTCAAAGCTGTTGTCCAAATCTATGAATCACCACATCTCCTTTTCTGAGAATGTAATATAATAATACAGATTGAGGCCTCTGGATAATTCAATGAAGAGCTGTGTTCTTTCCCAGTTAAGAGGATCCGCTTAGGGTATCATCTTCCAGAATCCACTGAAAGCCAGCAAAAGTAATCAGGTAAAACACTACTTTTTGGGAAAATATCTATTTCATCAAATTCAAGCATGCCTTTCACCATGACCCCTGCATCAAGCTCCTCCTCAAAATAACAAACAGAAAAGTTTGCTACATCTCAATTCAAGTTTCCACAGTGGAAAGAGAAGGGCTGTGATTCTGTACAACCATTCCTGCTGATGCCATGTTGGAAGGCAGTCACAATTCCTGAGGAAGGATTACAATAAAACAAATATCGCCCAGCAAAGCATACGAGATTTTACAAAAACAGGATGAGAAAACAATTGGAACACCCAAGAATTCCTGTTTCCCCCTCCACTTGCTCCAAATCCCAGCAGACCAGCGTTATGACTCCATCACACACACACACATCCATGAGGGCAGGAAAGAAAACCTCAGACCAAGAGTGGCGTCGGTGCCTTAGTGAAACCTTAACCTGCCATAAAATTAAGACCAAGAGTGTAACACCATTCGACTGCTGTTTCAGCTCAGGGGTTATTTTTGCATTTAGCATGTCATAACACCGACAGCCCAGAAGAGGTTCATGGGGCCTTTTCCACAGCCAGTAAAGAGACCCGGTTTCCATTCCCCAGGGTTTACAGCACAAACCGACCTCAGCATCACGAGACATTGAAAACGATGCATCAAGGACAAGTGCAAGCTGAGCAACTCTAGGATGTTTTATGATCTTAGCTATATTCCAGGTTAATATGAGATTTTTATACTGGTACATTACTGTGTCTGAGGCGGCTGGAGTTATGCTGCAGCTTCTTTACCAGATTGCATTATATTTCTTCCCAGTTCCTATCTACTTTCAAATTTAAGCAAACCCCGGGGAACGCAGCCATTCGGTGTTTTGTTGATAGCTAAGCTGCCTTCCTGCCATCCCTCTCAAGAGAACTTGTTAGGTGTAACACCTCAACCAAAAGGTTTAAGTAACAGTTTGTTCCAAGCCCTGAAAAAAGTAAAAATAATTTTAATTACGTTCTCATTTCAATGCCAGGCCACCCTCTTTACTATGACAACCAACTACATTCTGTACTACCACAGATTTTGAAAAGCAAACAGAAAAATATCCCAGGCTCCTCTAAGTTCGGGAGGCAGTTTTATTTATTCAGCAGTAGGTATCTGAAATGCCTATCATAAAAAACCACTATAAAAACATTTGAACATGTATTTCTTATTGCAAAAGGAGGTGAAAGAAAAATCTGAAGTATAGCTTGAAGACAAGTCGTCAGAACACCTGCATTTGTCAAGCTTCAGCTGATTCTAAGGTATAGAAAAACATGAATGAGAAACACTTGAAAACAGAAAGGTACCAGGCTCCTCACATTTGGTAGACGGAACTAATATCTCTCTAAAAGCTATAAAACAAGGCTCTCGCATTCCTTATTGCAAACGCATTTTTACCAACCTTGCAGAACCACTAAGCTATTCAAAACTAAAATGCCAAGGGCCACATCCCATTTTCTGCTCTCTCGCAGCTGGCCACTTTAGCCCTGAATTCCCTTTATTTCCACTCATTGTGTCTCAACATGTACCTACCCGCAGATTTTTGTGTGTGTGCGTTAAAAGGAAGGGAACTAATGGATAAATGAACAAGCGAGCACAGAAGCAGAAAAGCCAAGAAGATGGACTGAGCAAATTTTAGGAGGTCCAGAAAGGAATGGAAGGTGTTTATTACTTACATTGTAAAGGGGAAAAAAAAAAAAAAAGAGTACATTTACTTATTTTTGGCACAGCACTTTGTAAAGGGGGGAACATGGAGAAGCGTCATCTTATGTTTTAAAGGAAAAGTTCTAAAGCGATGCACCAACAAAATTCTTTCCAATGAGGTAAACTGAGCTCAAGAAATGGTATTTCCAAAACCCAATCTGACATTTTCTGAAAGATATTCATCATACAGCTGTTGACTAAAACAGTGGTAGTACTATTTAGGACAAACAATCTTAATTATCTGAAAAAGTCGTACTTTATAAAAGTAACTGCTAATATAAAGCCTGCAATAAAAGTTACTCAGTGAACTCACAGCAAACCCGTAAGGTCTGCAGTAACAGTGCCAGTGGCTCCCAGTGCAGAGTGTTTGAAGGCACAGCAGACAAAGCTCATTTTGATAGAAGGCACAGATGGATTTGGGTGAACAGAGGTGAAAACAACGGGATACGTAACCCTCAAGGAGAAGTTTCCCAAAAAGCTGGACCTGCCCTTCTTCGTGTCTCTCAGCCATGCCTCAAGTTCAATTTCCTGCAAGTCTTACATACTGGATATCCTCTGTTGAAGCTGAAACCTCCATTACTTTAATTACAATATTATTTATTTGCAGTGCAGGTGGTTCATTGGGGGAGGGGAGCTGGAGCAATTTGGGTTGTTTGGTTTTTTTTAATCAAAAATTGGGTCATCATCTCCTGGTTATGGCTTTAGCTTTTGTGAAAATAAAACCAAAAATATTTACCCCAGTGGAGGTGAGCTCCTTTCCATAACGCACTGAGACGCCTTACAGCAATGGAAGTGTTCAAGCCAGGACTGTGAAATATTTTGCTGTGAGCAGTATTGTACCTACACACATAAACTGAATCTCCAGCAGATAGATTCACAGCATTTCTGACATCCATCCGGGCTTTGTCATCGACATCACCAGGATGAGGATGGTTTATTCATACGGGTATAGCCATGTTCTTTCTAATAAAAAAAAAAACAAGCACAAATCCACAGAATTGACAACACGTTACATAAAGGGGTCTATTAACTGAACAGCTTGAACACCTGGATTTACTGACCACTGTTCAGTATCGCTGGTGACTTCTCAATGTCATTCCTGCAAACCCTGCATTTGTGCTTGATCCCACTTCCATTTAAACAAATGTCAACACTCTCCCAAGAACGTTATCTTCTTCATAGGCCTTACGAGATAGGAAACACTCACTTTTGACCTCAGATGTGATATATTTAAAACAGCATAGTCTTAAAGAATAAAGTATAGTGAGAATGCCATGAAGCTGCTAAATATTACACCTCTTCCCTGAACTACAGCCAAGTCAGAAGCATCTATTTAAGCTTGCATATTTTCTTAAATTTTTCAATATTCATGCGAGAAATAATGATCACCTATACCTTGACTGTTTTGAAAAACTCTTTTGCATATCACTCTATATATTCATCTATTAACAAACAGCAATTACGCCACCCTGTTTGAAACCAAAGGCTGACAGCAGTGTCACTCAGAAGGGTCATTAGTTCTAATTTGCATGTATGGAGCCACTCATGACCTTCTCTGTGCTTAAGGCAAGTAACCTGCTACAAGATCATGGAACTATCAGCCTGAGCGAGGTAGTCAAGTCAAATTCAAAGTTTCCTTAATTGGACTTCTAAATTTTTGTTGGACATTTCTAAAGCCTCTGCCGTAACAAACTAGAACACAAGATCTACCTTATTCTTCAAGAAAAGGGCTTTATTTTTGGGATATGACGGACAAGGGCCTTGCTAACAACTTCCTTCCACCACTGCTGCTGAAAATATTAGCAAAAGAAGGGTTACTGCCAAAATTAATCAAAATGCTGAGTACAAACCAAAACACATCAGAAACACACAAGTCTGGTGTGCTGTAAAGAACCTTTCAAATGTGACACACTTCACAGCACAATCAGGAAGATGTCCTCCATGGGCACAATAAAAAGATAGTAAAATCATGTCCTCACAGGTTTCAGAACTCCTGCTATAAGCAGGCAAACATGTCAGCTCGGGGGGGCTCACACACAGAACTTTTTCCGAAACTCACCGAATACTATTTCTAGTCTTCTTCCATCAGAGGTGCCCAGGGCACCTCCCCTCCCCTTCCAGTCAACACAATCCTCTACTACTAACTCTATTACAAACCACTTAGAGCACTTAGACTTTTTAAAAATGATACAATTTTTTTTTGGAAACAAATCCAAGAAGAACCCAATCAAGGCTAATTTGTAAGACTGTCTCAACTAGACAAACCCAGCACTCTATCCACCACTGGGAACAAAACCACTACAAATTCTCATCCTTTAAATTTACAGTACACAGCTATCGCTGGATTAGCTTACATGCGGTGCAAGAATTCACCAACATCTGTAACAGAACAGATTCTTCTTTTCTCGACAAAGACTTTGTAACAGTCTTCAGCCCTCACAGAGGACAAATACTTTACATGCAGTTTCTTTAAGACAAAGTAAACAGCATTCTGTGTCGATTTTTAATTTTAGGAAAAATGCTTTTACTTCCAATTTGCTACAAGCAAAAATCACTGGAAGCATGAGCCTTTTCAGAGTTGTTACAACTAACTTTTATTTATTTTATATTATGAAATAAATATGCTAGTCTAGAAAAACTATACTTTGCTTTACAGATCATTTTATAGTTCTATCTTATTTCCATGGTCAGTTGTACACTATTGCAGTCAGAAAAGATGAATTCATCCCTCTAAGGAATAAATATGCAATACTGAAGGATTATCTTATGGTATTCTAATTACTTTACGGCACCCTTTAGAGACAATCAGCTTTAAACAGCAACACATTTCTGTTACTGAAAACATCGCCCTACTTACTTGTCATTTTAGTATGGCATAGCAGGCAATCTACCTCCTGTGTGCAAGTCAAGTTTTCACAAAAGTTAAAAATCTTAATTATGTCTCTATATTTAATTCAAGAATATTGAGCCAAATTCTTCCCCAAACCAGTGGAAGATACGGGAATACCCCTAACAACGGATGGTGGGTGACGGAAGGTTGTATTTGCTTCCTTTAAATGAAGACCTGGTGTGACATCTTGGCTCCACGGAAGACCACTGGGATCAGCGACAAGTTTGCACAACCTAGAGCTACAGAATAGTCGTAAGAGTTGTGTTTAACCATCACTAATTATAGCTATAATTTTCAAAGAAGCCGAAGGATACGCTTATCAAATAGAGCCAATACTATTAATTCAGTGGCAATTCATTGATTTTCTTACAGTAATTCAAATCTATATGCAGAGGCATATGTACTTAGGAAGCAATTCTGAATGGAGTTTCAAACAATTTTATTCTAGTAAACGCGAAAAAACCCAGCTGCAATTATCATTATTTGTTGCTTAAACAAATACTACAATTTCATGGGGTAAAATTAAAATGCATTAGGTCCTGTTAACGCTTTTGAGCATTGAAACTATTCCCAAGACGTTCTTGCTAAAATAATGACTCCAGGAAATGTAGTCAAAGACACTTCCCTCCGCTCTCAAATACTCTATGCATAGATGATTTAGCACACACATTCAAGTCACTGTTTTGACTAAAGACTCTTTTGGAACCTTGGGGTCAGCACATGAGCTTCCTCTCCTGCCTTTCCTCCACTGATTAAGCACCAATTAAACTATTTCACCATTAAGCTACTTGATGGTATTTTCCTGTACAGTTTGGGGGATTTTCTGATGGTTAATCTCTCTGACCATCATTAACACATTACAGCTAGAGGCAACAGTGAGAGAATGATCAATTAAGCAAGTGATTAGCAATTTCCTTTGCCCTGTCCAACCCCCTAAAATTAAATGGTTCAGGCTTGACCACTGTGCTACAACAAAAATAAGTAAAATGCATTTTATTTCATTATCCCTGTTTGAATAGCAAATTACCTAAACCCAACACATTCAGCCATGGCAAAGAGGAACTGCAAATTGTTTGTTGGTATTGTCTTGTGGGCATGTCTTCTTCACATGTCCTTTCTGCTGTGAGTTCCATTACACCACTTGAAGCAATGCTATTTATAAACCATCTACACAAAACAATTCAGAGAAAACCGGTTAGATAATAATGTTTTAGAACAGCTAAAAGGCAGCAACAGGACAGAGCAGAGCCTCAGATACAAAGAGGTGAAGAACAATTTCTGTATTTCATGAATGATCTCCCTGAAGTCAATGGAGTAACACGGACGCTCAAGGAATAAAATGGTGCAAATCAGAAGAGGTGCTAGAAACTGGTCCGATTTTAATGAGAATGGATCTTCAGGGTTTTAAATGGATCTTCTAAGGGTGAAAGTGTAATAACTTAATGACAAACTCATGAAACATGACTCCTCAAAATCTTATCTTTCCCCACTTGACCAAATTATCCTCCCTTATTTCTCCCCTTCTTCAGTTTTTCTTCATATATAGAAAAGCCATCTTATGCCACGAAGAGTCACTTCTTTGGAGATTGGGAAGTGTTTGTAATTCATCTTGCTGCAATACAAGACCAGCAAGTCCCCATGACCTAGAATACAGCACCGGTATTAATTTAAATAGGAAAAGAGCCATTTGTGAAAAGGGGTTTGCAGGAGTATCTTGGGCTCAGGAGCCGAACAAAAAGATTACTGTCATCATGAATGGTGAAGTCCAATTACTGAGAGGAAGGGAATCCCGCAACAAGTTAAACTGAAATTTTAATAGTTTAAAATTATCATTTATGGTTTAAGAACACAAACTGATTCAGAAGGATAAAGCTCTGGGTTCACTTTCCTGTTCCCTTGCTGCTGGCTGAAGTTTACTGGAAGTTAACTGGGTTAGCAGCACAGCACTGTCTCCGGCCCACTACCAGGAAAGGCTCCCACTGAAGCGAATGCTCTGGCTTTCCCTGGGCTCATTCCCAACTTGCAAGTTCCTTACTGAACCTGCACTAAGTTCACTTGTTTCTCTTTCTTTTTTTTTAATTATTCAGTGTTTGCTATCTGATGGATGGAGATCTTTGACAATCTCCCACTAAAGTTACATTTTAACTCACAGCAACTTTTCTAATCAGTACATTTAATCTGTTGCTTGTAGGGTCATCCAGCAATGGAGAGAAATCTTATGATTCAGCCTAATATATGGAAGTAATTCTCATATATGCAATCAGCTGGCATACAGAGATTTACATATACATAATGATGCATCAGAGTATGCCCAGCTCTATAGAAGAAGCTGGGACAAATCAATGTCACTAACATTATGGAACTAAATATCATGTTTCTATGCAGAGATGTGGCAATTGAAAGTCTAAGCTTCTGCAAATCTGCCAAGGCGTATTTAGCCAATATCTTGTTCTTGTTTTAAGGCATTAGGGAAGCGTTCTAGATTTGCCTTTGCAGCACTGCTTTACTAGTAAGTGCATGCCCCATTTAGATTTGAAATGCTACAGACTTCCATTCAGATTTACCTCAAAACAATTTACTGTATCGTTACAGTCAGAGGGGGGGGTGGAGTCTGGGGGACACGTAGAGCTGACAACGCCGAGTTCTACTTCATTTTCATCTGAGTTTTCCTTCCTTCTCTCTCTGTTTACAGTAACAATAATAATTAATTACACAAATATAACAGCCTTGAACTGCCTGGTTTATTCACTGAAATTACATTGTCAGTTTTCACAGTGCCAGAACTCATTTTCTGTCTCTGTACTGACTTCACATCTCAGACTTTCTTCTAATATAAATAGAAGAAAAGCCAGCTCTGGCAGCCCACTGCTGATAACACACCATTAGGGATTGCTTCAGAGAGCTTTGTCCCAAAGTTTGTACTAACATGTAAACAAACGAGAGTGTCCAAAGTGCAAATTAAAGGTGTTCTTTGGTAGTTTCGGTGAACAAGTTTTGATTTCTAGTTAAAAGAACAAGAAGACAAATCCTGAACTTTCAGGAAAGTTAACAGTTATTTTAGGTATTCATTTTAAAATTTGTTTTAAAACAAATTCAACACATTTCAGAACTCCAAGATCTGGCTATGAACATACCACATTCAAAATGCTCAAACAGCTGACAAACATGCATAAACTAATGCAAAGAAATTTCTTCTGTGTCAAAAGTAGAGCTAATGGGACTACATTACAATCCCAGATGAAAGAGGAATAGAAAAGAAATATAGGGCATAGAGATATATATACAGACACACATATATGTATATAGGGCGGTGAACTGCAAACTGTTCTTGTTTTCCCTTAAAGAGGTCGAGTCCTCTCAAAAATTCCAGCAATGTGATTTTCCTCAGTTCTTCCGGTTTAAAAATCTGTTATTAGCAATAATGATAAAATACAGCAGCTTTCTAAAATACGCTATGAAGAAAAAGAACATGCACCGAAATAGAGACTCGGTGCTGTTTGACAGATGGCAAAACGCGTGTGAAGCTCGGTTGAAGAATTCCTTCAGAAATACTCAAAGCAACACAAAACAATGCTTCCTATACAGTGCAAATTTACTTTTTTGAAGTTAGTGGAAAGGGGTAAACTCCTTTCCTATTACTATTTGCACGTTAAACTTCTTGAACATCACAGAAAATGCAAAAAGACAAAAGTTACTCTTAAGCGTAGCACTAAGTCTGTCGTTAAAAACCTTCAACTCCTATTTAAAGGATCATGAGCATTTCCACACACCGTAATGGAGTTCTCTTTCACAGCAGTTTTAGCAAAACACTCCATGTATTTTTGATTGTTATCACAAAACTGAAGTTCAAAGTGAAAATAATTAAGACTTTTTTATTGGAAGCAATAGTAGTTAGATACTGCACGGTATCTAAACCATCTCAAATAGTTCTTATAATGAAATTCCAAAAGAAATCCATTCTTATGCTAACGCTTTTGCATTAGAAGGGGTTTACTGATATTGCCCATTAGGTTCACTTACCCAGACCTAAGAAAAACAGCTTACCACCCTTCCATATGTTTACAAGCAGCATGATGCACTATAATAACTATATAACATACACTGAAAGAGAATGAGAAATTTTAAATATTGAAGAAAAGAACGCTATCAACTTAGAAGTACGTATTCTTTAGAAACAAATAAAAAAACCATAGCTATATATATTTTATGTGGCTAGTACTGCTTGCATGCAACATTTGCAAAGTAATTACCATAATTCACAAATACTTCTATAGGAGAAACTAAGAAATAAACCCATTACGCTCGTAGCATTCTCAAGTGTAGGTTGTATTATGTAGCTTTGATACACCTTCATCAGGTAATTGGTAAGAATTTCTAACATTTCATCCTTTATAAGCACTGAAAAGTCAGTATCTTTTCACTGTCGCACAAATGTTAATAAAAAGTCATAATCCAGACACTTACCCTGGGTCAACAGAAAGAAGCCCAGCACCATCCAAAGTTATTTCCAATGTCCAGACGAGAGATCTGGAAGAGAGAATAACAAAGGGTTTGTGACAAAGCTGACACAGAGTACTCTGAAAGGAGCAAAATCAATTGTGACATTTTTCATTTATTTGTAAATGCCTCTTTGGCAGAATGCTCACTCAAAACGACAGTTGACTCTTACAGAATAGGGGAGGTGATGGTAAAATAGAGGGATCCTGACAGTTGCTTTAATGAGATTCTGCATTAGGCCCACTCTACCACTTTCCCTCAACAAGGAGTGTGCCCTTCACTTTCAATCTTATATCCTCCAATTTGGAAAGCATTAACCCTATGAAAAACTCCATGCAGCCTCCTCTAATCAGCATCACAGCTCTTCTTTCTACCTTCTTCGCTGTCTCACTGACATGTACGTATGGAGCTCACTCACCATTTTAAATACATGTAAGTAGCATAGAGCAAATTGATTAAAATAATACCGTCAGGTTGAAGTTTAAAGTCTAGTTGCGGTGTGTGTGGCGAGGGGAGGGCAAGACTCTTGAAACAGGCTTTAGTTGATATTAGGAGAGTTAAGGGATAAGGGTTCAATGCAGGAACCTCTGATGCTCGCATTTTCTTTGCTGCGAAAATAAATGGGGAGATTTCTACCACGACATGAAACTTGCCTTGCAAATATTGAGAGAATAATCATTTTTGGAACAGAAGCAGACAGGAAATTTTAATAGCTGTAACAATGTGCAGCGTTACACCCAGTGTTTCACCAAGAGGCCACTGGCTTGAGGATCTAATGCTTAAGTGCGCTTAATCTGACATAATTCCAGTCTGAGCTATTTCATTCTCAAAGTTTCCGACACTAACACTTTTTTTGTTGTTGTTCAAACTTGTTTTTTAGCACTACATCACACATCTTTCAATGGAAACAGATGACACTGCTGAACGGTAGCCTCAGGCTGCACTGAAATTAGTATTTTATCCTCTGTTAACATCAGTAAAACACTTGTTATTACAACAGCAAGGTTTTTGTAATAAATATAAATAAATATCGAAACCTCTCCAATAAGAAGAGCTTGAATCCTAGCTCTTTCGCATGAGGCAAGCAAGTCTGAGTTGGAAAAACTAAAACATCCACAGCAACACTGGTCAGTCTGTTTCAGAAACAATTCCATATCACCTGTGTTAATCTGGCTAACTAAACCCTGTTTGGGGAGCTCTCAATGAATTCATCGTACAACATTCTGCTATACGATCTGCCTACATAAGCTGTGAGTAAAGATCTTTCATTTCTTGAAAAAAAAAATAAATAAATAAAAAGAGAGTTGAGTCATATTGATGAGTTACAGAGCAGTAACACGCAGTTTGCTTGACAACCTTCACAGAACCAGGGCAGGAATCCACAGCTCAACCAAATTTCCATTTTCTATTTCATTCATTTGCTTCCAAAAAGGCCACAACTTTTCTGCACACGGCAGAACTTGCTAAAGGAAACATTTTTGGCACCTTCACTTTGAGGACACGGACTAAAGGTGTAACTCTGAAGTCTTTTGCAAAACCCTTTCCGGTATTCAGGTCTTTTAAAGACGTCTCAATTGAGAGAAACAAGAACTGTGATTCATTTTCAGCGTTATTATATTTTTCTCTCACTGAATATTCAGTCTTCACTGAAACATCTCAAAATTAGCCTAACAAAGCCTAGCACAACATTAAAGCACCTACTGAGCATATCAATCTAAGTTGACAAAAAAATAAAGTACACTTCAGAACAAATTCCCTGGCAGTTTCTTCTGATTGATTATGAATTCTCCTAAGTTAAAAGACCCTTCATATTTCATTCTTAGAAATGCGCAGTTACTCCTAGCAACCTTTCACATTTGGATGGGAAGCAGAAAAGGCCAGATTCTGACCTCTGCTCCAGCATGGGAGCACCAATGAAAAATAATGAAGTCAACATGCATTTACTCTAGAAATAAAAAAAAAATAATAAAAAAAATTCACTATTTAGCTCCAAGGAAGGCTGCTTTATAATTCAGACAGGTGATCTGGAGGCACAGCAGAGCAATAATGACTAACATCACATACTAGAGGGAGTATAAATTTTAATGATACCACTCATAAAACCACATTTTAAAGGTTACAAAACAGAAACAACCTCACAAAGAAAACACATAAATCATTCAAGGTGTCAGGTTCCTACTCCTTAGCTATTTTAAGAATTAACAGCCTGTCCATCACTAAACAAACTAGAATAAGCTGTACTGATTTATGCAGGACTGAAAAGGCACGTACACTAGAGTTCAGCAAGCCTACACCACTACAGCCTCTCTTCTGAGCAACACAATATCCATAATCATTTATACCTTTAATGATTTATTCATTATTCAATAAAATTAAACAAAAACATTTGGCTGAGTTCACTTACATTTCGACAAGATCACAACAATACACAATTAGCACTAAATAGGCCAGGTAAGTTGAAGGGAGATTTCTTGTTCAGACACATGAATGCACTTAACTACTTGCTGATACGCATTTCTTTGTATTCCCTTCAACATCTTTAATGGGGCATTCACATCAACAGACCCAATCACTTCAATGTTCAAAGACATTTAAATACCTGGAAACAACAAAGTCCATTAAAAGACTGGAGTGCTCTCTGCTTTTCCTTCTTGGTTTTTTCAACCTTAACTCCAACGTTTTATTGCCTTGCATATAAAATTAAAGTTCACCCAATAAACCGCTGCACCATTTATCAAGGAACTCAGGTAGGCTTCTGAACAAATCACAACACAGGGGCACTACACCCCTGATTATCTGCATCACAAATTGACCTGAGCTATTATTAACACTGCTGGAAACATTACATCTCTCATAGTTCCCATCCATCTGTTACTATAAACTGCTTAATCAAGCATTAATTGTAGTCCAATACGCAAACAGAAATGAGTAACAGCCTTCCAAACCAAAAAAGTCCTGGTTAACCATCCTACTGAGGCCCCCAGCCCAACCTTCAATCTATCTGTTCTTCATAAATTCAATCATCATTATTTATGCCTAAAACACCCTCCTTGTAATGTCAAGCACCAATTTTATCATCGTAAGGACTCAGTCAAGCTTTGCCTAATCCATACCCCAATCAAATTCCTTGAAACAGAGTTGGTTTGAGGGTAAATTAGGAGATGAACATGTCTCCTTGGGTGCTGGAAATGTGTAAACTTATCTTGTTTTCAAGAACGGGAAAACATCTCCACATCCTCATGTGGCCTTCAATGAGGCTACTGTTGTCCAAACTGTCATGACTTTCAGGGGAGAAACAGGGTCCAACATGGACAGAGCACACCAGTTACACCAAGCAAACCGTGTGAAGCACACATCGCTTTTCCTCCTAGTAACAAGGAAGAAGGACATTCTGAAAATATAAACCTTTTTTTCACCTTGAGCCTCCATACTGATGGTCCAAAGTATTACAAAGCAACTTTCCATCCTGCTCTCCACTCATAGCATGAGGATGAGACACAATCAGGGCCTTACGTTCTCATTTTTATTACTTTCATTGGTCTGCAATTGTATTTGTTGTTGCCCCTATACATAAGCTATCAATACAGAATATTTTGAACGGTTGGTTGTTGAAATAGTGACTTGGGGCTAATAAACCACTATTAATGTTTAACTTTGACAGACCCGTCACTCAAATCCACAAATCATCTTTTGAGCTGAGCTGGATTTTACAGAACTTGTGTGTAGTTTTGCTCAGTGGTCATTTCTCTTACTCACAGAAACTGGCACCTCCATTTGGCCGCCAATCCTAAAATTCACGAGCCACATCACGAGTTACAGCCGCAGGACACCAGCCACAGGTCCACTGGTGGAAACACCTGCTGGAGCAAGCCGGCCTTAGGGCACTCCAAGAGCGCTGCAAGTAATTTCCACCTCCACAAGGCAAATGTACTCAGGGCTCCCCTTCTGGAAAGAGCAAGCTGAGGGCCAGGTCACCATGAAAAGCTTTCACTGCATAAAGCTTTTGCCATACTGTTAGTTTTTTGCCTTTAGTTTTTGGTTTTCAGAGCTAACTCAGCTTTCCTATTACTCTTCTAGATATCCTTCTATGTTTGAGCTGCTTAATGGATAACTCAAAATCGATTTATTTATTTTTTCATAAGTAGACAAACATTAAAAGACACTTGAACGAGGACATTTTGCCCCGTTGCTAAATCAAACAAGACCATTAGATAAGGCCTCACCCAAAATCCTTCCACATCAAAGGGAATATTTCTACTGGCTGGACTTCAATACGGAATGTAGATTTGGGATCTAGTCTCGCTCCGGAGCACAGTGATCAACCACATGTTGCTCTCACTGGCACCGCGCATTGGATTTAAAACTCTAACCTTGCATTTGACATTTCTGCATCCAATTACCAGTGGCAACCAATCTCTTAAAACCGTACTGGTTAAAGAAAATTCAATATTTGGTTTACAACAACAATAAAGACCTGAATTTTTTAAAAAGCTCTTTTCCTTATGCCATATCTTCAATTCTTGTAACTCTGAAGGAATTTTATTTAAGTAAACTGCTATCATAGTATTATTTTTCCAATCTTTCTTTGTTTAGGAAATGATTTAAGAAGAAAAACCTTGAACAGTGATCTCAGCATTCATACAGCAGTGAACTTCAGCTCCAGTAATTGCGTTGCTGAGAGCTATGATGACTTTCCCATGGGGGAGAAATGACCTGGTAATTCAAGAATGACAAAGTCAAAAGTAAGGTAAACTGGGGGAGGGAAAGGATTTCCCCCTAGGATGAGATAAATATAATTTCTCACGGCAGTGTATATCTCTCTTAAGCCTCAGGTGGTTTTAAGTTAATGAGATTAGTTCCAGCAGGCAGTGAAATCCCAGGATATAGGATTTATATTTCAGCAGTTTTCACTTCATCCAGCAAGCACAGTGTAGTCAATCTTTGTGTCGTTTTGTTATTGTCCTGGTTTGGGTCTCGTTCTCAGACTCCAGCCTGGCTAAAGCACCTTGTAACTTTGACTTGAAGGCTTAAGCACCATGTAAAGAGTGTGTTTAAATGTTTAAAAGGGAGGAGAAAGGCAACAATCTTAATCTGTAGGAAGGGATTTTTATTTAACTTTTCAGATGTACTTTTCATGCAGTGGAATTTGATCTTGTACTTTTTCTTTTTTTCTTTTTTTTTTTGACAAGGCATTTTTTTCTCCATTNCAGAACAATCCAAAACAAGCAGTACGCATTGCTGGAAGAAACACTGCTTTTTTTAAAATTTAGTCCCTAAAAAGAGGGACATTAAGAACTTCGGAAGACTAGCTAGTTCAGTATCTTCTACGTGCCGACTGATTGCCACCCAGCTTGGGTAGCTTCGCGCAGCGCTACGAGACGGCAGCATTCCGTCTGATGACAAGGCACAGCGGAAGGATTCAGAAGTGTACAAAATAAGTACCTGGAGCTATCTGGAATATAAACCATTATACAGAGCTCTTAAGCAGGCGGCTTTTGGGAAATAACATAATGGGGAAAAACTGACATCAGATGATAACACTGATTTCCACACACTAAGAGTTCCTCCCCACCCAGCCTGACTTCAGCTCACAATTACTGTGAATTTAACAATCGTTTCACCCTCCAGATGGTATTTTTAGCTGTGAATTTAAGTAGAAAAATAAAAATTTTAAAAAATAATAATAATAAAAATAAAATCATTAACCTCGGTAACATTACCGGTGTAAAGAAAAAAAGAAAGTGCAGAAAAATCTAGTTCGGTAGCTCTTCCCCATCCACAGGAGAATGGCCACAGCCCTTTTCTCCTCTCTTGTGAAACGAAACACATACACATCACACCAGGAAAATACTCGTATTAGTCCAACTCTTCTAAGATTCCAAGACAATATGATTAAACTGCGTCCCCAGAAAGCATGCAAAGAAGTTATGTTAATCAGGGTAACTTAACCTCAAAATACAAGATGAACTCTACTCAAAAGACTTTCTAGAATGCCCAAGTCTATCCCAGAAAAAGCTGTGTTTAATCTAGTTTTAACTTACAAGCCTGATTTTAATATAGGCAAATTACATCCACCCGGACGTCACTCTTTTAACTTGTTTTGTCGTTTTTCTATTTTTATTTTTACTCATGAATGTGCCTTCTCATTCTGTGCCAATGCACCGCCCCGTTATCTTTATCTCTACAGAGACGTCCTTCCTTCCTACTTCAGTTTTTGGCACTTCATTAACCAGGTCTCTTCAGTTACATATGAGAAATTCACAGACAACTCTTTGTCAAAGGAAAGGGTGTGTTTTATCATCCTTCAAGGGTGAAGAGTGGCAAAAGGGCAACTGTTCCAAGTTTTGAGATCTATTTCCTTTTTCTGTGGAAGTACTGAGCTAGAACCTCGCCTCGTACAAAAGTGTATAATTTTACCGAAGAGAGGCAACGACATCTGAAGACATAGTGGACATAGTGGCCCACACTTGGCCACAAATTAATTTCTGGCATAATCCAAAACTTCCTAACCATTGGACATTCTGATATGTTGAATGATCATCTGAGCATTCAGTATCCACCACCACTTGGACTGGCTATAACTTGGAAAAATGCAGCTGTATAGGGATGTAGTATCACATGAAAGTGATATTAAAATGCATTCTCCTGTCAGGATAGCTAAATGTTTGCTTACCTGCAAAGTAAATACACATTTGCTCTCAAGTTAAACCCAATGAGTATTTCCAGATGTGCATAGAGCAAAGCATGCCGTTTTCAATTAAATGTAACATGCAAATACGATTCCCAACAATATGAAAATGAACTACCAGGGTAATTGTTCTGGAAGTACTGCAATTATAAGCGTCATCAGAATGCATTATGCTCTCTGTTGCCAAAGAATATTTTGTAATGGGTCAGGGAACTCCTTTCACGTACTTTAATAATTAGCACACAAGCTCCAAAATTTATATCTATTTTAAATCTCTCCCATCATTTCACTATCAGTCTCTGAAAAGTAACAGGACTACCAGAAAAAAAAATAATTGTAAGAGTATGATCACAGAGTGAGTTACCTTAAAACCATGTTTTCAAAAGAGAACAAAAAAAACAAGGGTCTGCAAGTATTTACATTCATTCTAAGGCCAGAAGGGTCAATTAAATGAACAATATGGACCTCTTCCACAATTACAAGTCAAGAACCCTCATACAGAAATACCCGCTATAAAGGAAAGGCTTTAAAAGAAGTGTCCATTAATCGATGCACAATGTTCTCAAAGATTTTTGCAGGAAAAGTGCAGCTTTGTGATTCTATTTTAAAGTGCTAAATGTGTGTTCAGTGGCCTTAATCTACTCTGACTAGCTTTTAAAAAAAAAAAAGTCTAAATACTTACTTTAACCTTACCTTTCTCTTGGTCAAGTCCACTTTGCCTACATGCAATTTCATTGCTAAATGAACCACTGCACAAAAGTACCCTTACAGAGCCTATTATCAGCATTTGGCTGAAGGCAGAGCAGAAGCATTAAGCTTCTTGAAACACAAAAAGGAGAGTCAACCTCTCTCTCTTCACAACAGAAAGCAAAAATGGCCTCATTTGGAGAGGAGCCTGCTCCACTCTTAGCTTCCAAAGAACTGCAATTTTTTGACCGCAAGTCACAAGCTATGGATGCTCTCTCCTCCATCCACAGAGTACTATGCACCCAAATAGCTGGGTGGACATAACCAAGCACAAGAAAGTCCAGTCCTGTCATGTCATCCCATGGAGAAGATGCAGAACAAAGCACCTAAACCGACACTGCTGTCATAAACAGAAGAAATGGACAACTAGCCCAGTTCTGTCCTGGGAGACATGAAGAAAAACTCATGCCTAGCTGTGTATAGATATTTATCTTCTCTGTGCTTTGTTTCTTCCTCTCACCTGTATATTTATCTCTTAGGATCACAACATTAAAAGAAAACTGTTACACTAGAAATGTGACTAAATGTATGTTTTACAGAAAAGGGGGGAGGGGGACACTTTATCTCCACTAAAACTGCTTTATACTTCTGTGCATATGAAAGCATGCATACTTAGAAATATTTCACACAGATACACACTTTCCTGCATACACTGAAAGCACCCTTACGTAAATGGGAAAAATATCGCATAGTTCAGCAAAGAGATTCCCCTTTGCACGGGAACATAATCCAACAACTGCTGCTCCAGCTGAGACAGAGCACTCCCCACCAGGGGCTGGCCATGAGACATCACAGAGCACTAGGTAAGACCCAGTGATGCCAGAGAATAGCAACACTAAAGCTTCTTTGCTTTGCTTGCATTGCAAATATCCTCAAGCGAGACTACTTTGAGAAAGAAAAAATAACAACACAATAAAACGTCAAGTTTGAAGTCTCATATTCCCCGAAATTTTTGCTCCTAGGTCCAGCTGCCTGGATGTGTCAGGGAAGATCGAGCTTTCTCCTGCTGCAGGAAGGCAGCAAATTAACCTAATGCATTAGATGGAACCTTGTTTGGGAGAGAAGAGAGCTGCTGGCAGCAGCCTGATGTGTATGAAAGAAGACAGGCTACAAAGTTTAAGGAAGTGTGGAAACTTTAAGAAACGGTTTTGTGATTAAAAAAAGAGGGGTAATGAAACGGACAGGAGTTGTCAAAAGAATTTTCATTTTTCTTTACGTTTACCAAAATAAGTATTGATTGATACATTTACAGTTCCATTGCAGTAAGCATTAGATCAGGGCTACTGAACTAACTCGATACGATGCATTGCACAGCAGCGAGAAAAATTAAGCAGTTCAAGCTGCGATCTTGTCAGATCTCAGAAGGCAGACAGGACACGAGCGATCCGATAGGGAACTTCCCCGCAAAGCCGGGAAATACCACTGGGAATTCAGCTCTCGTCCCATCAAGCAAACACCCAGCGGACTCGGTTCTAGAGGCTGAGCCTTCAACCCAGGCTTCTGACCACTCTGAGCATTAACCATCACCAGTAACAGCTTTTGCAAGTTAATCCTCTTGCTTTTGAAAAGCACTCCAACGACACTTTGGGCCATCTCAACACGGAATAGCCCCGGCTTACAGAGCTCACACATACAGGAATAAAAATGAATGCTTTTGGAGAGTCCTTCAATAGAGCTGCTCAAGTATTTTTATTATTTTAATGACAGAGAAGACCTATACGGTTAGAAAACAGGGCAGTTACAAATAGGGTACTCCATCAATCTTCCAGTAAGTGCCCTTCACTTCCCACACCAGACAGAAGCGCTGCACTCCTTCCTGCACAGCATTTCCTGCACAGCTGAAAAACAATTACCCACAGACAAGATTTTTGAACCACTAGACCACAAAATCTCCCCAGAACCACTGTGTACACTCAACATAGCAGGATGTTGCATATCCTTCATTAAAGGGACCACAGAACCACATCAAAACAGCAGCGTGGAGGGTTTCCCCTTGCACGGCCCTTCCCAGCGCAGGAGTTTCCACAAACTAATGATACGTTCCACTTGCTGAAGAAGGGTCTATTTTAAGTAAGTGAGAGCGTGCCAATGCTCCATGCATGTAGCAAGGTTCACTCTGTAATGCTAAGATGATTCCGTAGATCGTGCTGAAGGAAATTAAGTGCCGCTACAGTCCACTAATGATTTTCACACCTTGGATTCCCGTAAAGTGCTTTGGTTATTTGACAGGACTCCACTGACGCTGTGCCTTGTGTGCCAGCCTGCAACAGGTTCACATTCCTTACGGAACCTCAAAAACGCGCAACGTAATCTCTTTTAATGCTATTATGTAAAAATCATCACATGAACACTAGCAAGAGGCTGTTCCAGAAGAAATTCTGCCAAGTTTTAGTTCCTCCTACTTTCAATCCCTTCATCACACCTCACTCCACCGTTGAGTTTTCATGTTACCCTGACTCTCTCGCTGCCATAACGCACAGCACAGACGTCCCAGCTCCCTACAATGGAAATAACTCCCATGCCCATTCTTAAGCAAATAAGCAGAGAACATGATTTACTTTTGATCTAAAGAGGTTGATAACCTTGAGTTTTAAACTGTACCTGGCACTTCCCTGCCATAAGAAAGGTAGAAAGTCCTCATCTGCAAATTACTAAAAATAATCAGCTGCAAGATGTGACCTTGGATAAAGCAATGTTAAATTGGCCCAGCAAATTTTTCTGAGGCATCACTGTTATTAACTTGCAATTTTATCATTTCAGTCTGCCACTGATGCTTGGCAGGTTATAATTTTTCATTTTCTCACTTGGCTGATGCTCACTCAAGTAAAGATTATGGAGATAGTGGTGGAGAATTTTTACAAAGAGATTTTTTCCCCCTTTCACTCTATCATCTCAGGATACAAATACAAATGGTCTTTATGAGGCAGGTTACCTTCTAGGTATAATAGGATTACTGTTAAAAAAAATCCCAGTAGTCCAATGGTAGGAACAGTTCTTGTCTTATTTGGAGCTCATGAAGTCTCCAGTGTGCTAATGGACAGTTGTACAACTACTACCCATTTAGTGCATTCCCATTGGACATAATGTGGCCTGACTGCTCTTCCATTTTACAGTTCACACACAATAAAAGTTTTACAGTTTTTCTGAATTAATCCTTTACTTTCAAGTGGGCACTCACAGAATGGTAGGGGCTGGAAGGGATCTCTGGAGAACATCTAGTCCAACCCCCTGCCAAAGCAGGAACACCCAGGAACATGGCCAGGCAGGTTTTGAATAACTCCACACCTTCTCTGGGCAGCCAGTTCCAAGACTCTGCCACCCTCAGAGTAAAGAAGTTTCTCCTCATGTTGAGATGGAATTTCCTGTGTTCCAGTTTGTGACTGCTGCCCCTTGTCCTGTCACCAGGCACCACTGAAAAGAGTCTGGCCCCATCCTCTTGACACCCCTCAGATACTGATAAGCCTTGATGAGGTCCCCCCTCAGTCTTCTCTTCTCCAGGCTAAACAGACCCAGGTTTCTCAGCCTTTCCTCGTAAAAGAGATGCTCCCTTCCCTTGATCATTTTCATAGCCTTCCTCTGGACTCTCTCCATTAGTTTGTTGTCTCTCTTGAACTGGGGAGCCCAGAACTGGACCCAGTGCTCCAGATGAGGCCTCACCAGGTCATAGCAGAGGAGGAAGACAACCTCCTNTTTATGTTTTTTTCATTCACCTCTCCAATGGGACTCATTCTATAAGCTGATTAATTTACCTCTGTTAGTGACCTCTTGTTCCAGTCAAAGCGCATCATGTGATGTAAAAGGGGAAAAAAAAAAAAAAAGAAAANCTCCTTTTTTTTTTTTTTTTTAAAGCCATTGATCACTTTCTATTAATGGAGGGTATTCCCCACTCATGACAACGTTTGGCTCCACATCACCTTCCCACTCTCTCATCATTTCTTTGCTGCTGATTTAACACGTAAAAGCTGTAATAAAGAGCTCTTCTCTTGTAATAAAAAGCACTTCCTATTTCTTAAGCACTTGAGGTTGAAGGGTGGGGTTTTTTGGGGGTTTGTTTTTTTTGTTTTTTTCAAATATCCTATGTTCACAAGGAAAATGTCCAGAATACAAATAACTAACTGAACACACCAGATCCAAAAATGCGATTCTCATTTAAGTTGCTCTGCCTCCGGTGATGAACCAAAGCATTTTTTGTGCCAGAAGATCTATTTCTTGACATTCATCTTTGACTAAAAATACCTGTCCCCCAAGCAACTCTGACACAGGAATTGTACGTGATACACTGTGAATATTTGCAGAGCTTTCCTCATTTCCAAAACAGATTTTTCAATTACTATTATTCTAGTTAGAGCTGATGCTAGAAGATACATTGCGAGGGGAAGTCGAAGAACACATTAAAGCCGGGTACACGAGAAGCATAAGTCACGGTGGAACGCGTCATCATCGATCAGAGACTACAGTTCACGTGAAGCTAGAGACACTAGGATGTTGTTACTACTAGATCAGCATTAAGTTACAGCCCAGAGGATATTAACGCAGCCTGAAAAAGCATGTCACTGCCTCCATAATTATCCATTTTTAGCCTTCCTATTCAAACCATGAATATTCAGTACAAAGAGGCATAGGCCCGTTGCGATCATTGACCCGAGTGCACAAAGAAACAAGGTCACATTTGTTTATGTTGTCTTTGCTTTCTCTTTTTAAACTGTATTTTCAAGTATTTATTGTCCTAGCAACTGTCTTGCCACACATTTCATTCCTTAGACATTGATTGCCACTGATAATAAGTTTCATCATTCATTCAATGAGACTGCAATTTTGGCTGATAACTGGAGTGACGTAATAAGGTTTCTAAAGTCACATGACCATACAAAACTGTAATTCTTAGACCTAAATTCACTGCTTTTTATTGCAATTTCTGAAATTTCTTTAAAAAGACTGTATAACATCACTCATTTTATAGATAGGAAAGCAAAAGCACAGGAAAGAAAAGCGGCCTTGGCCAAGGCCATACAGGGGAACAGTGGCTACATTTGGATATTGACCAAGCCTTCCAAATCCAAGTTCATTCCCTCTTGTGCTTAGTTAGATATTCATATAATGGACATTTTCCTTGTGAATGGAAGCTATTTACAAAAAGAAAAAAGAAAAAACACTTCAGTTCTTAAAAAAAAGGGATTGAGAATTTTCTTCGAGCCCACGACTACACGTTCACAGAGAAGAATAGATTATGTCAATGGAGGAGCTCCCCAAAAGCCTATCCCCAGCTTTGACAGGGCTACTAGTTTTCTGTTTCCCAGCTTACAACTCATGTAAAGCTGCTTTTAACATCTCCCGGTCCCATTAACACATCCAGCAACACCAGAAAATCAGCACACAGGGAACTCCACACCTCTTGCAGCCTCAGAGCATCAAGCAGCTTCCTGAGTAGCTCCAGCAGGTACGGAATACAGATGTGCAGCATCAATCCTGCTTTACTTTATAGAGATGTAATGCTAGTTTGACCATACAGAGTTTGCAGAATTCTATAACTTCT